>RJVU01075378.1:2986176-3014212 GCA_003731715.1 Anabarilius grahami
CCTTGAGGGGCCTACCATTCCAGCAACAAGTGGCGTTCAGCCTGTTTGCAAATTAAAAACACCAACCGTGCCAACGTGTGGACTAAAAAGGAGGCCTGAAGGGGCCTGCCGATTAAATGACACGTGGCTGCAGCTCGTGAATTTAAAAAGGAAACCAAGCTACAGGGAACCAGCTCTAACCCAATCATAACTATGGGAAGCTAACTGCAACCTGCGCTAGGCTACACATTCCAACAGGCAATGTACCCTAAACATGTGACCAAAGGGAACCAAACAAAGCCAACATGGTCTAAGAAAGGCTATAAGGCCTATTAACTCAAACAAACACGTGGCAGGGCCTGTGGTATTGTACATATGTGAGCAAACCATGATCCGTTAAGCAGCATTGTAGAAAACAACTGCTAACTAGAAGGAGGCTAAATATCATAAAGCCAACAATCCGAGTTATATGCAATATAGCCGCTAACAAGATCACCAGGGAGCTTAAATAGATACCAACTTTCCTCTAAAAGTGGTTCTAACTACCCTGAGTATGCAATCCAACAGGTGATGCACTCAGTGACACAAATAAACCTCTTAACTGGGGAATATATAGTCACCATCCTCTCAAATAGAGGCCGGTTTTTTTTTTTTCTTTTTTTAAAGGGGCCTACTATTAAGAGAACAGGTGCTAACCTGTGGCAGCATAAGTAAGCTCACATATAAAGGGTCTACATAAGCAAGGGGATAATGGGCATACGGCCTAACAACTCCCTCGGGAGGAGGCCAGAACTAGGAACTATACAACCTAATAAGGGATAGTATACATAAGGTTATGTAATTATAACACACCTAACCTAGCTCTAGCCTAGCCGCTAAGCTACGGGCCTTCTTACAGGGCCACAAGCCTAGTGAAGCCTGGGCTTCACCTCCAAATCTCATGGATAAGAGAAAGAAAGTGAAGCTCACAAGCAAACAATGTCAGGCGGCCGATTAAGGCCGACCTAAACATGCATAATAACTGAAGTGACGAGTGCTAACTCAAACTACTCTAGAAAACAGCAGACGAGAAGCTACTCTAAACAACAGGTGGCTAAGAGGTGACCATTTTGTGGCCTGCACAATATATCTAGCCAGTCTGTCAACTTCAGTTTGCCCAAAAACACCCTAATTTTGACTACATGCTCAGAAACTATACAGGAAAATAAGGTCTTATTTTAACGAATAAAATATAGACCCTCCTGCAGCTCAAAAACCAAAAAACTCCTAAAGGTCCCTTTTTACATGAAAGGATGGAATCTAAGGTTCTTTTAAGCCTAAAGATCCTCTTACTATCAAACAGAACAGCGGGCTGATAGAAATAATTACTATGGCCCAGCCATCAGTCTGACCATAAGAAGCATCTGAGCATGATATATGTTATATATACACATATAATATATACATATATATATACATACATACAGGAGGTGGAAGAAGAAGAGGAGAGGGTAGATATAAATCACCCTATATAGCTGGGGGATCGATTACAAACGCAACAATGTTTACAATCGATCACCCGTCTCACTCTCTCTTCCTCCTCCTCCCGCCTGTCTGGGTTCAGATACAAATATGAATGGCTAGGGGTTTTTCCATGCCTTCCCGATCTCAAACGCGGAGATCAGACCGGGATGGAAAGTATGGAAGCTGCCGTATTAATGGACAGAAAGGAACCGCTCGTCGAGCCGTCCGCGCGCGGCCCCTTTCTTAACGCGCTTTCCCGGCAGCTGCAGCTGCCGCGAGAGCGCGTCCCAAACACACAGCAGCTCGCATACACCAGCCAGAGGAGCGCTCGCCGCCGGACGTGATGACGTCAAACACGAACGTCATCGTCATCCGGTCGCTCTCGCCAGCCCCAGGGAAGTTGAGAGAGAATAAAACTTTCTCAAACTTCCCAACGAGCTCGTCTACGAGCCCTATGATTGCAGCCACCGTTAAGCCTCAGCACAAACAGGGGCCAGAACCACCAGGCAGAGATGCAGACAGCTCTTCCCTCGGGAAGAGTGCCAAACGAGAACAGAGTAAACAACAGACAAACACACAGCAGTGCCCTCAAGCACTGTGTATGCGTGCTCCTCTCCAGACAGAGAACGCCCAGAAAAATATGTATATCCAGTGTCAAACCCTGGGACACGGATAAACACACTCTCATGAACGTTTGTAAGGTATATATAAAAAACCCTACCGGAGTTGGTATAGATGCAATCAGACAGAACAGGACCGAAAGACGATGAGATGCTGGCTGTCTCTCCAGGCGCTCCTTTATACTTCCGGGTCGCGCCGTATGACGTCATAGGCTGTCGCCGGCCAAAAGGAATTGGAGTTTTTGGATAGTGCTTTCAGACACCTGGGTCACGTGGCGTTCCCCCAAAGCGTTCAAACGCCTTCGAAAGGGAATGAATGTTTCTTGAGCATCAAATCATCATATTAGATTGATTTCTGAAGGATCATGTGACACTGAAGACTGAAGTAATGATGCTGAAAATTCAGCTTTGATCACAGTTTGATTACACTTTACTGTATATTGACATAGAAAACAGCTGTTTTAAATTGGAATAATATTTCACAATATTACTGTTTTTGTTTGTATTTTTAATCAAATAAATGCAGGCTTGGTAAGCAGAAGATACTTCTTTTAAAACATTAAAAAATCTTACTGACCCCAAACTTTTGAACGGTTGTGTGTGTATATATACATACATACACACACACACACACACACACACACACACAAGGAATGTCAATTTACACAAATTCCCATAATCGATCGTGGTTTAAATTATCGATAAATTAATCGATCGATAAATCGTTAGCAATAATACTGCAATATGCGTCTACTGCAGTGGCATATAGTCAACAGCATGACGGGGTGTGCAAATGCTGCTCAAAACATCATATTCCTCACCAAATGAATGAGAAGGGTTTTTAAATCTAAATGAATCTGGCTGGTAGGATTGTAAAATGAGTCGATGTGATTGCTCATTTAATTAAATATTTAATTATCAAATATAACGACTGATACAAGTGAATGTATGAATGAGCTGCGCCATATCGTCTACTACAAGTATGTATTTTCAGCGTCTGCTGTATCACAATATGAGGACATTAACACATTAACATATCCAGAGTGAGAGAGAATGCTTAATAAGCATTTTATCATTTTATTTGAGAAACCATTGTCAAATACGCTCTGAAACTCAAAGGTCATCATTACAACCGGTCAAAATAAAAGTCTGGTTTAACTTGAAGAAATTATGACAAAAATATATTACTATATTGTACAATAGAATGCACTTATCAAAATAATAAAAATAATAATACTATTTTTTTTAAACATTATTTAAGGAATATCATTTTTTCCATGTTTTAATTTAGTAAATCTATGTTGTGCAGCACTTTGCCAAAAAAATAAAAGGATAAAATTGAATTACATTTTAAAACATTCATTATATTGATCGTTTTGTGCATTAATTTCATTACCAACTATTTTGATCATATATTTGTATTAAATCATAAAAATAAAAATACATTTCATAGGACTCTATTATTATTTAAATTTTAATAAATTATTAATGATAAAAATAAGTTGTTTATCTAATCCATAATCAGTTATTAAATGTAATTGATATGTTTGTGATTATTAAAATTTGAATAAACAAAAGTGTGTTAAAATAAAGCATTTGTTCAACCAAAAAAACTGTTTTCATTGATTTAACAGTAATTTTAACTGATGATAATTTTGTATTGTTCCGCACATAAGACGACCCTTTAGAAAACTTTTTTGAAGACTTTTTTTGTTTTTGTCAATTTCTACGAAGTGGCTGCTTTTTTTCTTTGTCTTTGTCTTTTAGGGCTGGCCACCTTCTAACATTACAATCTAACACACTGTATTTCTTGGCTGCTTGAGAGTTGTTTGATGACTCTGCTGTGTTTATCACCATGAGCTGAAAGTTTGCATCATAACCTCTCCTCAGTTCCTGGTTCACTTGCCCAAATTTTGCTCTGTTCTGGATGGTCACTCACCATCATGCAGTCCCCTGGCACTGTAAACTACCGGTAGTCGCTTCAGCCCTTGGCGCTACCTATTGTTGTGGGTGTATTATTGACATGTAAAAGTCTATGAATATAAGATGACCCCATTTTTTCAGATGCATTTCATAGAGAAAAAAAAACATCTTAATATATACAGTCTACAAAAATAGATTGATTAAAGGGGTAGTTCACCCAAAAATGAAAATTATCCCATGATTTACTCACCCTCAAGCCATCCTAGGTGTATATATGACTATCTTCTTTCAGACAAACACAATCGGAGATATATTTAAAAATATCCTTAGTCCTTTATAGATTATAGGTTTATAATGGTATAGTGAATGGGGGTCATCCGCCGGAAGCTAGTTATTTGAATTTATAAAGTTTTAAATATGGATATTTTTCTTACAAAAATGCATCGCTTCACTTCAAAAAGCCTTTATTAACCCACTGGAGCCGTATGGATTACTTTGATTATGGATGGATTTTTATTTTTTTTATTTTTTTCAAAATGCGGGCCGCCATTCACAATCATTATAAACCTTGGAGGACTAAGGATATTTTTTTAAATATCTCAGATTGTTCATCTCAAAGAAGATGGTCATATACATCTAGGATGGCTTGAGGGTGAGTAAATCATGGGATAATTTTCATTTTTGGGTGAACCTTTAATACCATGATATTTTCTGAGATGGTTATCACACCCTGAAAATCTCATACCATTTACAACCCTAGAGGCAAAGTGCTACAAACAACGGCCGGAGAAAGTCCGGTAGCTGCAGCAATTTGTGCTTGCTGTCTCTCCAGATCTGAGACCTTGAAAAAAATATTTTAAATAGTAATAATAATTCTTAGGAAAACAATGGGGCCCTGAGTACTTTCAGTGTTTGGGCCCTAATTAAAATAAATTCTCCATCTATTTTTTTTAGAAATACTGTTATCATTATAAGCCAAAGCTGAGAAAGTGTTTTTGGCACTTTTAATTACATTTTTCCCATTCATTCCTGTCCTTGGTATGAAGCCTAAAGACAAATTTTTGCTAAACACTGAATATAATTCATTTCTATGATCTAATGTGACTATGAAACACACTGACTGCTGTAGACAGGAACCATCATTAAATTAAAATCTTGTGAAAAAAAAAAAATATATATATATATATATCCTCATAATATATTAATACTAATGTATACTTTATTACACAGTGTACTACTAGACATAGACAAATATATCTGTAGGTCTATATGAAAAGTATAACTTGAAACAATATAACTTGAAATGTTATATTGTTTCATTTTTAATAAGTAAATTATATAGTGTAAGCTCTCTGAGTGTCTTCTGTCTAGGCATTGTTATGCTGAAAGCTCAGTGTGAAGGTGATGGCTCCGCAGAGGTGAGAGTCGAACCTTCAGCCTCGTCTGCATCACAAAGACACACTAACAAAGTGTCGATTGCACCCTACTCGATTGCTCTCAATTTTGCACCAACGAGTCGCCGTAACGAGCCACCACAAAACCGTCCAAAATCTTAACTCAACATGTCCGTTTTCCAAAGCTTATACATTTCTACATGATTTTAAGCTAGCTTGAATTGAAGTCTTTCAGATCCTATATCTGAAGGCTTTGGCTCGTGTTACACAACACTTTTGGATGCGTTTTAATTGCACATAGCCTACTAGTTTACATTTCAAACAGAGAGAATGTCTTCAAATAAACTCGTTACAGAATAAGCAAATAATCTCTAGTAGTACGAACACCGAGAAAGTTCAGCTATCTAGACCAAAACTTTTAAAGCAAAGCAAACACGCGATTCTTCAATAAAGGTAATGTAAACGCATAGATCTTACCTTCACAACGCGTTCAGAAGAGCTGGAAGATATGATGAACGCCTCTCAGACCTCAGTCCTGTCGTGCAGAGAACAGCGCGCATTCTCCGTCTACATCCATAAACTTCATCAACTTCATGCAATGTTTTCAATCGAACCGTAGTCGTGCTGGATCCTTCCTGCTTTCGCGTGTTTTACTAGCTGTGAATGCGTGGGACAGGCCTGCAGTAGGAGGAGCGCCCCCACCCCACTCACACCGCACTCACACCCCACTCACACCGCACTCACACCGCACTCACACACTCCCTTTGGCGCTTCATATCCTATGCGTAAGTTCCCATATCTTCTAACGAGGCGAAGGGTGCGTCTCTACTTAAATGGATACTCGTTTACTCACTCCTCTGTCCTCCAGCCTGTGACCTGGTGTTACAATATATTCGGTTCCTGAGATATTTGTTTCCACTGGGTGGCGCATGAGTGAATTAAGTAATTTTGCCTGAAAAAGGCTTAGGTAACGGAGGTAAAGGATACAGAAGAGCAAATGTGAGCGAATAACCTAAGGGGCTAGTCTAGTCTAATGCATTTTAATTTGACTCTTTGATGTGTCTTTGCCTTTTTTAAAACTTGTGAGTATTCAAAAATTTGTTAGAATACTTTGTGCCAAAACAATGACTGAAATAAACCTCCACAAATCTATCCTCCTAATAATGCATGAACTGTAAGCTACCCTGGTGTGATTAATCTGTCATCCTTAATTTCTTGCTCATTTTGTAGATAGCCTGCAGTGTTCCCTCTTATCAAGTACCCCTTATCAACACCATACTAATTTGTCTCATATTATACTGGATATTATGTAACATTAAAGTCACAAAGCAACATCAAAATCTTTCCACATACTTGTGGTTGGGAATCACTGATCTATAGGGTAGACTGTATATACAGTGGACTTTTTTCAACACTTTTCTCACACAACCTCTTAATATATTATTTTAAGTTCCACAGAAGAAAGAATGTTATAAGCCTACAGGTTTGAAACAACATGAGAGTGACAGAATTTTAGGTAGAATTTTTAGGATGACTATCCCTTGAAGACATATATCATCTGTTCTTTGACCTTATGACACCCAGCAGCTATCACCCTGTAGCCCAAGACTGTAGCCCACTGAAGCTAAGTAGGGTTGAGCCTGGTCAGTACCTGGATGGGAGACCTACTGGGAAAGCTAAGTTGCTGCTGGAAGAGGTACTCGATCTTGAGCTTTCTTTACTGATTTATTGACTCCTTCTAATGTTACATCAGAAAGACAGTAGTCCATATTTGACATAATAAACATATTTTAGTCCTTGAACTAGAATTTTTTTATACATACTCATTGCCTCACTTTAATGTTACTTCAGCCATACATGGGCCCATGTTTGACATACTGAACATTTTTCTGGAAAATTAGTCCTCAGTCATGAACTTTATATAAATACAAATTAAGTACTTCTGATGATACGTCAGCCATAGAGTATTGCATGAACATTTTTCTGGCAAATTAGAATTTTTCTGTCCTAAGAGTCCTTGATCATGAATTTTCTATACATACTCAATGCCTCATTCTGATGTTACTTCTGGCCAAAGTGTCCTCGATCATTAACATTCTATACATACTCATTGACTCCTTCTGATATTACATCAGACATATTTCTGGCCAAAGAGAATTCGATATTGAACTTTTTATACATACTCATTGACTACTTTTGATGTTATATTAGCTATACAAAAGTAAATTTTTGACCAACAGAAAACCTTTCTGGCCAAAGAGACGCTGAATATGTATTTACTATACATAATCATAGGCTCCTTCTGATGTTAAATCAGCCATAAAGAAGTCCATATTTGACCTACTGAACATATTTCTGGCCAAAGAGAACTCGATCATGAACTTTCTATACATTCTCTTTGCCCATTTCGGATGTTATCAGCCATACAGAAGATTCCATTCAATGACTCCTTTTGATGTTAAATCAGCCATACAGTAGTCCACATTTGACCTACTGAACATTTCTGTCACAAATGTCTTCGATCATGAACTTTCTATGCATACTCATTAACTCCTTCTGGTGATGAGTCAGCTATACAGTAGTCCACATTTGACCAAGTGAACATATTTCTGGCCCAAGAGTACTCGATCTTGAACCTTTTATACATACTCATTGACTCCTTTTGATATTACATCAGCCATACAGAAGTCCATATTTGACCAACAGTACACCTTTCTGGCCAAAGAGACCCTGAACACGAATTTACTATAAATAATCATAGACTCCTTCTGATGTTAAATCAGCCATACAGAAGTCCATTTTTGATCAACTGAACATATTTCTGGCCAAAAAGTACTCGATTTTGATATAGTACTCGATATACTCATTGCCTCCTTCTGGTCTTACATCAGCTATTCAGTAGTACATATTTGACCTACTGAACAAAATTCTGGCCAAAGATTACTGGATCTTGAACTTTCTATAATCACTTATTGACTCGTTCTGATGTTACATCAGACAGACAGTAGTCCATATTTGACAAACTGAACATATTTCTGGCTAGAGATACCCTCAACATGAACTTACTATACATTCTCAAAGACTCCTTCAGATGTTACATCAGCCAGACAAAAGTCCATATTTTAATAAGTGAACATATTTCTGAACCAAGAGTACTCAATCTTGAAATGTTTGTACTCACAGACTCCTTCTGTTCCCTTTCGAAGGAACTCGCACTGCGTCCGGTAGGAATACATTGGGGAACGCCCTCAGCGCGAAAGCGTCTGATGCACATATGTCAACTAGTCCAATGGCGAGAGTGAACGTCACGGGCGGGTGACGTCACAACCAGGAAAGGATAAATACACATCCAGTAAGACTGACTTTAGCTTTTGTGCCTCAGCAAAGCGGTCTATGTGAAACTGTCCTTGTCTATTTATTGTTGTCTGTCCCGATTTAGCACAGCTCAATATTTACAGTATTATGGCGACACAAACATTTAAGCAGTGAGCTCCTCCCTGCCCTTGTTTTCTAACAGGTGGGGATACACATAACTTATGTGTTATGTGTTTGGGAGTGGAGCATGCTCTGTCAGCCTTCGAGGGGGCTGACTGTAAGCATTTTGAGAGGCTGCCACTTCGCACGCTCCGCTCCCGCCTGACACTTTTCGAGAAAAGCAATCAGGCTAGCATTCCCCATGGTTCTGAACCTGCTGCTGCTGAGGCAGCACAAAGAAAGAAATCATGGGGATCGCAAATGCCTTTACCCGGCGGATCCATGGCTCAATCTCTGGCGGAAGCCCGCGTCGCGGCTTCTTCCACCCAGGGAGAGAGACCGTCGTTTCAACTCTCCAGTTCTGAGTAATTGGATGTGTTGTGCGTCAGAATGGGGGAAGATGATTTGCCATCTCTTTCCCCAGCATATGAGGAGCTGGTGGAGGTGATGAATCGCTCTGTGTCAAAGTTAAACATCGACTCGCCAGCCGAGAAAACTGCCGCTCGTCCAAAAAGAAAACTAGACGAGCGTTTTAACACCAAGCACAACACCTTCACCACAGGGCCTGCCTTTCTTTCCCGATCAGCATTATGAGTTATCTAGATCATAGAAAAACCCATACTCCACACATATTTTTATTTAAAGTTTATCCTGATATAAGGGGGCTGAAAGAGTATGGCTATGGGGCGATGCCCAGGGTTGAACAGACACTTGTGAGTTATCTGTCCCCTGGTGCAGCATTGTCCCTGAAGGCCCCGACGCTTCCCACAAAACCATTAAAAACTACAACTGGGTTAGTGGGAAAAGCGTATACGGCAGCAGGTCAGGCTGGTGCATGTCTGCACACTTTGTCATTACTGCAGGCTTATCAAACCGATCTGCTGAAGGATCTGGATGGCGAGGAGGGGATTGGCCCTGATGCAGTTCGAGACACAGATTTATCTCTTAGGGCCACCAAGGAGGTGGTCTATGGCAGCCTTGGTGGCAACGGAGAGACATCTGTGGCTCAATTTATCAGATATAAAAGATAAAGACAGGGCTTTTCTCCTCAATGCCCCGCTAGCAACCTCTGGCCTATTCGGCGACTCCATTAATACAGTCGTCGAGAGGTTTCAAGAGACCAAGAAGCAAGCAGAGGCTTTTTTTTCTGGGGCTGCTGGGCGTGAGCAGCCCCAGCCGTATAGCTCTTCATATCGAGCGCAGCAAAATCTCATGCTCCACCTCAACGATACCGGGACGACACTCTCAACCGAAGCCTTCGAAGCCGAAGACTGATCTGAGGGTCATTCTTCAGGCTAAGAAGGCAAACGCAGACGCTTTCACACTGAGGGCATTCCCCGATGCATTCCTACCGGACACAGCGTCTTGTTCCCTTTCTCAGGGAACTATGGTTACATACGTGACCTGAGACGATTTGACATCAGCCATAAATAAGTCCATATTTGAACAAATGAAAATATTTCTGGCCAAAGAGTCCCTGAACATGAGCTTAAAATATATTATCATTGACTCCTTCAGATGTTATATCAGCCAGACAGTAGTCCAAAATGGACCTACTGAACATATTTCTGGCAAAAGAGACCTTGATCATGAACTTTCAAACCATACTAATTGATGCCTTCTGATGTTACATCACCAATACAGTAGTCCATATTGACCTAATGAACATTTTTCTGACACAAATTCTTGATTTTGAACTTTCTATACCTACTTACGTATTGACTACTTCTGATGGTACATCAACTAGACAATAGTCCATTTTTGAACAACTGAAAATATTTCTGGCAAAAGAGACCTTGATCATGAACTTTCAAATCATTCTAATTCTGATGTTACGCACGTCCTGATTTTGCTGAGTTAGATGCGTTCCTGGGTCAACATATTTTGTTGATCCTGGAACAACATTCCAGTCTGAAAAATTAGTTTACATTTACATTTACATTTATGCATTTGGCAGACGCTTTTATCCAAAGCGACTTACATTGCATTATACTATACATTTGTATCTTGAGTATGTGCAATCCCTGGGATCGAACCCATGACCTTGGCATTGCTAGTGCCATGCTCTAACCACTGAGCTACAGGAAAGTTTGAACCCTATTCCTCCCCTAAACCTAACCCTACCCATAAATTATCCCAAAATTAAGAGGGAAGTGATAGATGATTAACACTGATGTAGAAGCACTAATTCATGATTTTAATCCTAAACTTGACATAATCTGTAAACTTGTCCCTCAAATCTGATTGCTTGATTTGAATGTTGTTCCAGGATCAACAAAAATGTTGACCCAGGAACATGTTGAACTCAGCAAAATCAGGTTCTGCCTGATGTTACACCAGCCATGCAGAAGTCTATATTTGACCTACTAAACATATTTTTATACAAAGAGAGCTTAAGTAACATCAGAGTGAGGCAAAGAGTATGTATAGAAAATTCATGATCGAGGACTCTTGGGACATAAAAAAAACTAAGTAGGTCTAATATGGACTTATGTATGGCTGAAATAAAATCAGAAGGAGTCAATGAGTATGTATAAAAGTTCAAGATTGAGTACTCTTGGGCCAGAATATGTTGATTAGGACTGTTAAATATGGACTGGTATCTGTCTGAAGTTACATCAGAAGGAGTCAATGAGTCAGTACAGAAAGTTCATGATTGAGGACTACTTTGCCAGAAATACTTTCAGTGGGTCTAATATGGACTTCTGTATGGGTGATGTAACATCAGAAGGAGTCAATAGTAATGTATAAAAAGTTCAATATCGAGAACTCTTTGGCCAGAAATATTTTAATTGGGTCAAATATGGACTACTATCTGTCTTATGTAACATCAGAAGGAGTCAGTGAATCTGGATAGAAAGTTCAAGGACTAATTTGCCAGAAATTTGATCAGTAGGTCAAAAATGGCTTCATATATGTCTGAAGTAACATCAGAATGAGTCAATGAGTATGTATTGAAAGTTCAAAATCGAGTACTAATTTGCTAGAAATATGTTCATTAGGTCAAATATGCAATACCGTATGGCTGACGTATCATCAGAAGTAGTCAATGAGAATGTATAAAAAGTTTATGAGTGAGGACTAATTTGCCAGAGATATGTTCTGTAGAGCTGAAGTAACATCAGAGTGAGGCAAAGAGCGTGTACAAAATTCATGATCAAGGACAACAAAAAAACTGTTTAAGTAGGTCTAAAATGGACTTCTGTATGGCTGAAATAATATCAGGGGTCAATGAGTATGTATAGAAAGTTCAAGATTAAGCACTCTTGGGCCAGAAATATATTCCTTAGGTCAAATATGGACTACTGTCTTTCTGATGTAATACCAGAAGTAGTCAATGAGTCTGTATAGAAGGACTAATTTGCCAGAAATTTGTTCAGTAGGTCAAAAATGGACTACTGTATGGCTGATGTGTATGGAAGCATATGTGTAGCAAATTTCAATTTGAAATGTAATATGCAAAATGGCAATGCAATATGTAAAATGGCAATGCATTTCTGTATTTGAATTTACATTTTCCATACCATATGTGCATGTTTGGAGCAAAATGATTTAAAAATTTTAAAATATAATTTACATTTGCTATTTCCTAACATAGTTTAAACATATAATTTAAACATATATTTTAACGCTTTATAAGTTGCAAAATTAAAATTAAAATGTATTACATAAATGCTTATATATATTTAACATGTTCAAGCAAAAATGTAGCAAAATGATCATCTAAATGTTATTTTTTCTTAATTGCATTTGCACTCACAGTTAAGACATTTGCGTTTGCATTTTCATTAAATGTCCCGCAATGAATGTAGCAAAATTCAATGTGGATTTGAAAATGCATTTCGAGCGGATCACATCTCCGCCCCGCCCTGTCAATCACTGCGTCATGGCATGTAATCAATATGCTAATGAGTGTTACTTATAATAATAGTAATAATAATAATTTCTGTTCCCAAAACAGCATCAGTCAGTGATTAACCTGTTAACTGTCACCCCCACTTTTTTTTTTAGACATGTAAATGCACTATCCAAACTAAAATGGTTGTAATTCAGGAATGCTTTGGAATATAGACATAAGGCTGGTCTTGTTTTAAAGATGAAATTTGGCAGATTATTGTAGAAGTGAAATAACTTATGTAAGTGAAAAAGAAATAAAGTTATAGAAGTTTAAGTTTATGAAAATGTAAAAATATAATATTTTATATAAAATATATATTTTACAAAACAAGTTTTACTCTAAAACTGCAAGGAAATCAAAGCCAAAAATCTGAACAAGTTGTGTTCCAAATTTCAGGTTGATACCTGAAAAAATTAGCTTTCAGTGAGATTTTGTTTGGGCGCAGTACCACACTTTTCCACTAGATGACAACCAAGCTCCATTACTGACCATATAAAGGCGCCTCCATTTCCATATATGGTTTGAGGGATCTGAACCATATATTTCCATTATTTTCACACTATTTATGAAGTAGACATCCTATATAGAAGTAGTATGGGAAGTTTGGCAGAATTTGATATGAATTCAGCCTCTAATAAACATAAAAACAACGTATGTGGGTTATAGATCACGCTACAATCATAAATGTATTTTTGTTTCTATTAAAAACATTTTCAGACCTTTTTTTCTCAAAACATTGAATGGATGTTATCTTTTGAACTCTTGGCATAAAAACAAACATGTTTCAACCAATCTTAAGGGAGGGAGATCCGGTTTTCTGTGTAATTCGTGGACAAGAAAAGTTAGTTTTCCATGAGACTTTGTGAGTACTTCTTACTTAATCTTGACATTTTTTTTAAACCTATTGATTTTATGATGTTTAATATTTTTACAAAAGTGAAAAGTGTGGAAACAATATTACATGAAATGTCTAATATGAGCCAATAAATGCTCCTCTGCCGCCATCTGCTGGTTAAAGTGGTAATTAATTAATGTGCTTTTTATTTTTAAATGACAGTGTTTTCTATCAAATGTTGTATTTCCTATATCTTGAAACATTCGGTTTACAAATGGGGACAATCTCAGAAGGATGAACAAATATTTTTGGTCATCAAATTAAAAATAACATTTAAAGTGCTGGAAAAATGTTGCTTGTGTGCATCTAATAACAAACACAGTGTTTCTTATTCAAACGTTCCCATTAGCTTCATCTAAATTGCTATCAATAAAACTGGTTTATTGGCAAATTAGGTAAGTGTGATAACTGCATTACAATATAAATACAACATTAAAAAAAGGCAACCTGGTGGTTTTGTGTCGATGCACAGCGAGTACAGAACGAAAGCCTACAGTTCACCGGAAATGCCCAAGCTGTAAAAAAACAGGAAGTAACCGTGCATATAGTCAATTGAGCATCATTTAAACACCACAGCTTGGTATTGTTGCTGACCATATCCATTCCTTTATGACCACAGTGGACCACCTTCTGATGGCTACTTCCAGCAGGATAACACCATGTCTCAAAGCTCAAATCATCGCAAACTGGTTTCTTGAACATGACACTGTGCTCACTAGACTCAAATGATCTCCACAGTCTCCTGATCTCAGTCCAATAGAGCACCTTTGGGATGTGCTGGAACTGGAGTTTTGTGGCATGATAGCTTTTGTACAGTGTTGAAAAACATTCGCAGTTGAGAATTTTTCAATACAATTTTGTAAAATTAAATTGTTTCATAGAAGAAAAAAAATTTAAAAAAGAAGAAAAAATAGGCCTATGTAATTTGTTTATGTGACCCAGAGAATGACCCTATTCTGTGTAGCTGTCTAAAATGTTTCTAAAAATTTAGACATCACCAGTGAATTTTAGCAGGTCTGGGTGAGGTGCTTTCTAGTGTGTGAAAGGGGGGTTTAAACATTATTTTTTGGGAATAGAAATGATTATTACTATTATATAAATAATACTCATTAGCATGCTGGACTTTATCGTTTTATTAATATGATGGATAAACAGTAATCAGAACGATAAAAAGAGAAAAACAGACACCATACTGATAGAGCAAGCAATAATCTCGGACAGCTTGTCTAAGATTATTTCTACGAGTAAAGGAACCTGTTGTAAAGCACCGCTCACTCGACGCGTCTGTTTCAGCACTTCTACAGACACGCGAGCGCGCTCACCTAACGATAAGGTGCAGGAGCGCCAGGCTCTGCGAGTCGTCCTTACCAAAAATATCTATGCTTCTAATAACGTACTGGTTATATCACTGATGGACGCGCATAATGTTCAGAAACATTGACATTTCTCTGTTCTTGCTCAGCTTCATCCGTTTACGCCTCGCTCTTCTTAGCTCTGCTGTCGCCATGTTTCCAACAACTGGCCCCGCCTTGACGCAGTGATTGACAGGGCGAGGCGCAGACGTGATCCGCTCGAAATGCATTTTCAAATCCACATTGAATTTTGCTACATTCATTGCGGGACATTTAATGAAAATGCAATCGCAAATGTCTTAACTGTGAGTGCAAATGCAATTAAGAAAAAATAACATTTAGATGATCATTTTGCTACATTTTTGCTTGAACATTTTAAATATATATAAGCATTTCTGTAATACATTTTAATTTTAATTTTGCAACTTATAAAGCGTTAAAATATATGTTTAAATTATATGTTAAAACTATGTTAGGAAATAGCAAATGTAAATTATATTTTACAATTTTTAAATCATTTTGCTCCAAACATGCACATATGGTATGGAAAATGTAAATTCAAATACAGAAATGCATTGCCATTTTACATATTGCATTGCCATTTTGCATATTACATTTCAAATTGAAATTTGCTACACATATGCTTCCATAGATGTGACATCAGAAGGTGTAAGTAAATATATATAAAAACTTCAAGACTGAGTATTCTTTGGCCAGAAATATGTCCATTAGGTCAAATATGCAATACTCTATAGCTAACATATCATCACAAGGAGTCAATGAGTTTGTATAAAAAGTTCATGATCGAGGACTAATTTGTCAGAAATATGTTCAAGTCGGTCAAATATGGACTACTGTCTGACTTACCTAATATCAGATGGAGTCAATAAGTATGTATATGAAGTTCATGATCGAGGACTAATTTGCCAGAAATATGTTCATTAGGTCTAATATGGACTTCTGTATGGATTAAGTAACATCAGAAGTAGTCAATAGTAATATATGAAAAGTTCAAGATCGAGTACTCTTTGGCCAGAAATATGTCCTTTAGGTCAAATATGCAATAATGTATGGCTGACGTATCATCAGAAGTAGTCAATGGGTATGTATAAAAGGTTTATGAGCGAGGACTAATTTGCCAGAGATATGTTTTGTAGGGCTGAAGTAACATCAGACTGAGGCAAAGAGTATCATGATCGAGGACAAAAAAAATGTTTAAGTAGGTCTAAAATGGACTTCTGTATGGCTGAAATAAAATCAGGAGTCTATGAGTATCTATAGAAAGTTCAAGATCAAGCTGTCTTGGGCCAGAAATATGTTCCTTAGGTCAAATATGGACTACTGTCTGTCTGATGTAACACCAGTAGGAGTCAATGAGTCTGTATAGAAGGACTAATTTGCCAGAAATTTGTTCAGTAGGTCAAAAATTGGTTCATATATGGCCGAAGTAACATCAGAATGAGTCAGAGTATGTACTGAAAGTTCAAGATCGAGTACTAATTTCCCAGAAATATGTTCATTAGGTCAAATATGCCATACTCTATGGCTGACGTATCATCAGAAGGAGTCAATGAGTTTATATAAAAAAGTTCATCATCAGGGACTAATTTGCCAGAAATTTGTCCAGTAGGTCAAAATGGGTTCATATATAGCTGAAGGAAAATCAGAGTGAATCAATGGCTACGTATTGAAAGTTCAAGATCGAGTACTTTTGGGCCAGAAATATGTTCATTAGGTCAAATATGGACTACAGTATGGCTGATGTGACATGAGAAGGCATAGTAGAAGGAAGTAAGTGTGAGATAAAATAATTTGGAGATCAAGTACTTCAAGATCTATTCAGGTTGAGCGATCTAGCACAGAAAAGCAGGTATACCTGGGTACCAATGACTAGACAGACACATAAAGTGCAGTTCAATCATGGCACACAGTTTATTGTCCAGGGGTACATATTATATAAGAAGAACATAAGGAGTGAAACTAACAGCTCAGTAACTAAAGTACAAAAAAGGACTATACGTTCACTCATAACTATGACGTGAGGTCTGCATCCTTTTAGGGTGTACAGAGAAAGATCACATGATGTTTCTAGAATCTCACATTGGCCACTTTAAGACAGAATGTCTTATCTATGGAACATCATTGTGCACATAAGAGCTGATTATTGTAGACATACACACACATATACATATATCCTTTTTAAACACTTTGAAGGTTCCGTACTTTGTTATGAACAGGGAAACACAATTTTGTTTGGATATGGTCTCTGAAGAATTATTTCTTCCAATCTTGGTTCTTCCTCTAAGGAGCGCTTAGCTAAGTGAACAATATTTACGCTGAACGCTTTGACAGCTTCTGCGATTGAACACTGTGTAAACCTCTAGAGGTGCTATATCCATTAATAAAATTGGGCCCTTAGTGCATACAGGGGTGTGTAATGAGTTAACACTGTTTGGCTCAATGGACCATCTATCTTCCGGCTTTGGATAACCCCCACCTCACTATTAGAGGTAGTTCCTCCCTCAGCTTAATCAATATTTTGCTCCTCCCTGTTAGGCAGTAAGGTGAATCTCCTTTTGAGATTCTATTCCGAATTGGAGCTTGCCTGCTCTCCTGTAGGACAGTGCTTTATTCTTGAAGCGTGTATCCACTGTGGTTGGTATTCTGTCAGACCTTCTATCCTCATTACGGCGATCTCCGTAGCTGGTCCTAGATACTTTGGTTCTCCCACATTCATCGGTTTCAGGCTTTTGATCAGCACACTCTGTCCTGGAACAAAGGGGAAGTAGACTTTTCAAAGGGGAGAGGAAGACACAGAGAAACATCAGCACATATAGAATTCAGTTTCTCAATGAGGGAAGTTACGTAGTCCTCCTGTATCACCTCCAGATCACCTAGGGAAGTAATGCCTGTGCAGCCTTTGACTCATGGGGTCGGGAAGGCCTACCCATTAGTATTTCAAACGGCGATAATTTAGTAGTGGAAGATGGAGTCATTCTTATTTCTGTCAACACCATGGGTAGCAAATCTAGCCATTTCTTTCCAGTATCTATGGAGGCTTTTGTGAGCCTTCTCTTGAGGGTTTGGTTAAGTCGTTCCACATTAGACAATGACTGACAAATGTGGAAGGGTGTGTTGAAATGCCAATCAATCGACAATGCTTTGGCCAAGAGCTGCGTTACCCTAGATGCGAATGGCGTCCCATTATCACTTTCAATAGTGGTAGGTATGCCAAATCGAGGAATCATTTCTTTGGTTAGAATCTTTACCACAGACTTAGCATCCTCTTTCGGACGTGAGAATGCTTCTGGCCACTTTGAAAATCTATCCACAATTACAAAAAGGTATTTCAAATTACCTATTGGCAGCATGTGCGTGAAGTCAATCTGCACATTCTGAAATGGTGCTTGCGGATGCGGCAGTGCGTCATGTTTAACTGGTCTGTGCAGATTTACTTTTGCACATGTAAGACATGCATCTTAAATGAGCTTCGCAGTTTTGTGTACATCTGCAATACAATATAATTGATTGATTATACTACTTTTGCACAGCTTGTGTGTGACAAGCCCATGGTAGTGCCTGATGAGGATTATTAATTTTAACTTCGGAAGCGCTATTCTTCCCTTTTCATCTCTCAAGTTCCCATCTTTATCTGGGGCACATCCATGTTTTCCCTAATGCTCCAAGTCAGCCTGTGTTCGTTGACTCTGCAGGATCTTAGGGTGTTTTCACACCTATGGATTGTTCGTTTTGTTCTGAAGCAGGGACTAAATTTGTTATAATGTTGTATTTTCTTCTTGGTTTGGTTCGCTTTCACATGGCAACATTTCAAAGCGTACCAAAATGGGTTTAGGCAAGTCACATGCGAGTACAACTGTCCTCTTATTGGTCAGAGTTTTCTCTGCGTCATCCATCAAAATAATGATTGACAAGTTAGCTCCATGAGCTTATTGTGGCTTTATTTGTAACTGTCAAGACACACGCAAACACTTTATAAATGTAGCCGTCTTTCCCGCTGTTAAATTATATACTACATTCATATTAATGCTGCGGCAAATTCAAACGCGTGCTCTTTCTCTTTCTGTCTCTCTCTCTCTGTCTCTCTGGATCTCCCAGCGCTGTCTAGTAGGCGACCTGTTGTCAGTGTGTCGAGAGACCATAGGAATTTTATAATGAAGCAGAGCGGGAATCAAGGCTTCATCGCGTCAGCATTCTCGCACGGAGAAGTGCAATTACACAACAGAGGCGCTCGTTGGTTTTCAACTATGGTAAATAATGTGCTCACTCCCAGAATCAGACACTACCATTTTTTATATCACATTTTCCGTTATGAATTATGATGTCATTTGGTTCGTTGGTCCATTAACTGGGTCGGATTGCTTTCACATCTCAAGCGAACCGCTCCAGAGTTTGTTTGAAAGTGTACCAAGACCACCTCTTCAAGCAGGTCTCGGTACGCTTGTTTGGTCCGCTTTTGGTGCGCACCCAAGTGCTGCTTTCACACCTGCCCAAACGAACCTCACCAAAGGGGGAAACGAACTCTAGTACGATTCAACCGAACTAAATGAGGCAGGTGTGAAAGCACCCTTAATGTCAATATCAGGTATATTAGTTATATGCGTAGTTATAGTTAGCTGACTCTGGTTACCCACAACAAATGTTGGTTTTATTTGAGCCTTTGCCGCTTTTTGGCTGCTTCATCTGCATTTCTTTTCCTACATCTTGTTCATCATCCCCTGGTGCTTGACCTTTTACCTTTACTATGGCAACTTTGGAGGGTAGCTGTACTGCCTTAGTTAATTGTCCTATTAGGTTAGAGTGTGCTATGGGTTTGCCATCCGCTGTTTTAAAGTCTCTAGCTTCCCATGGTTTAGCAAAATTATGCATACTTTGAATCAGTATGAACAGTTACACGATTTCCTGCCATCAGTTCACATGCTCGAATTAACGCTACTAATTCAGCAGCTTGGGCCGAATTATAATCTAAGGCGAAAGCCTCTATTTCCTCTCCAGTGTCTGACACCACAGCATAGCCACAAAGGTAGATGCCATCAGAAGGTTTTGAACATGACCCATCAATATAAATATATATAAATATTCTCCCCCCCCCATCCAGGGGCGTATCCAAAAGATCGGACCTGGAAGAACATGAGGAAGTCAATTCAATGATACAGTCATGATCTGTCGCATTATCTACCATGTCAGCCATACCTAGAACGCCTAATAGCGCAGGGTTGATGGATGCTGTTGGCTGAATAGTGAGTTTTTTTTGTAGCCAGCAGGATTGCCTCATAGCCTGAGCGTCGTTGCTCTGTCATATGCTGTGTTTGCATATTGTGTAAAATAGTTCCTACCTGATGAGAGGTATAAAGGATCAGCGGATGCGATAAAACCATTCTTTCTGCCATCTGTACAACCAGAGCTGCCGCAGCTACAGCACGAAGACATGCTGGCATACCTGTAGCTACGTTATCTAGTTTCTTAGATAGGTATGCTAATGGTCTATACATGGAGCCATGCTGTTGCAACAGGACGCCAAGAGCGGACCCCTTCCGCCTCACAGACATGCAAGTGGAAATGTCGTGAAGGCCCAATGCGGGTGCTGTAGTGATGGCTTGTTTCAAGGCAGTGAAATGTAGCTCTGCCTCTTCAGTCCATTTTAAAAGAGTGCTTGGCGGATCTTTGTGGTCAATCAGGTTTTGCAGGTGCCTGTCATGTATTGCACAATCAGGTATCCAGGATCTACAGTAGTTCACTAACCCCAGAAAACATTGAAGCTGCTGTACAGTTCGAGGGGACTTCATTTTTCTGATCATGTGGACCCTATCTTATGAGATCGCTCAAACCTGGCATTATGATGTGTCCCAAGTATGTCACTTTAGACTGGACCCACTGAAGCTTGTCTCTTGAGGCCTTGAATCCAGCTTGGCGAGCACATTGCAGACGATGATGGAGGCTTTTTCACAGACCTCTTTTGTCTCCCTGGAAACCAGGATGTCATCTGCGTACTGAAGCACACAGACTGTAGAAGGCAAATCAGTCATTTTAGCTAATGTTCTTGGCACTGCTGCCGAGAAAATGGCGGGCGAATCAATGAAGCCCTGAGCAAGGCGTGTCCACGTCAGCTGTTTACCCTGAAACGCGAAAGCTAAAATGGGCTGAGTGTCTGGATGTACAGGTATGGAGAAGAAAGCCGCGCAAAGATCTAGAACCGTGAAATATTTATGTGTACATGGGATAGAGTTAACAACAGTTGGAACATCAGGGATGATCGGTGCCAACAGTGTTATCAACTGATTTATAGCCCTTAAGTCCTGAGTCAAGTGCAATGTTTTTCCATCAGCCTTGACCACTGGGTTCACAGGTGTGTTGTACGGCGAATGTATTGGTACGAGGATACCCTGCTGGACAAAATTATCAATTAATCTTTTGATACCAAGTTCCTTATCTTTAGACAAAGATAAGGAACTATCTTAAATTAAAATTATAGTTTAATATAGATTGGTTTGTTAGTCTTCAATTTAGCTTTGTAAGGTTCCATGTCTATGAAACCTGTGTCGTCCTTGTATTGTGACCAATTATGGGTTAATCATGTGATGTACCATCTGAAGTGTGTCAGGCTGTGGTGAGACAGGCTGTGGCTCACTGGGTCGCCTCCATAGGCAAAAGATTCACTGAGACCTGCAAACTGGACTGGAAGGAAAACACAACTTGTTTAACAGTAAATTTAATATCCATGTTCAATTTATGCATCATATCATGCCCCAATAAATTAATTGGAGCATGATAAAAATTCAATAATTTTTTTTTTTTTTTTAATGGTTTAAATCCAGGAGCTCTTACTTCTAAAAGAGGTGTTACGAGACATGCAATGTCAGTTTGTGATATACCCACAGAGTTAACTATTTGATTAGAGATTGGACCCTCATAATGAACTGAAGTCATTGATGTCACATCTGCTCCAGAATCCAAGTAAATCTTCACTATGGTTTGAAAAAGTTAGAGTGATCATTGATAAGTCGGAACTGACTCTGGCTCCCCTATTGTTGGTTATTATGCCCTGTAGTGGGATACGTGGCTACTGGTGGTTTATTTCTCTGTTGCTGTGGCTTCACCCATTGTTTCCTCTTTTGGTGACCTTTTGATGCCCTACAATCATGGCGTATATGACCTTCTCGCCTACAGTAATAGCAGAGTTTCTTTGCTGGGTCAAGAGTGGTTTTACTTCTGCTTTTTGGTCATGCACTTTTCCTTGAGGTTTCTGTTTTGCAGCTATGCGTTTGACTAAGAAAGCTCTCAGTTCCTTAAAAAAGGTATTATGGTTTTCAGGCTCTTCCCAGTAATAAACATGGGGCGAGGCAGCTGTGCCCAAGCCTGTTGGTTAATTATTTTCACGTTTCAATGTTGGACATTCATCGATTAACAATGCCTCAGTGACATCTCCTTCCAACGTTCTTAACAGAACTGCTGTGTAATCTGCCCCTGTAAGGTGAGCATATTTTGTATGCGTTTGCAGAACAATCACAAATTTACCAAGGTTCTGAGGAGAAGGCAGGCGTTTACATATTGATTCCATGTCAGACGTTTTCAGTGGTTTCATATATATCACATTTCCAGCTCTTAGCCACATCATTGCATTCAGGTTTGATGCCTCGTTTTTTTTTTTTTTTTTTTTTTTTTTAATTTTNCAACTTTCGAATTATTTTGCAATGTTTTAGATTTCGTCACAGATGGCGCAGAGGGTTATATTGTTATTTCTAAACATGAATGGTAGTGGTAGCAAAATTGAACCCTCCATCTTCCACTTTAATGTGTTAGTAATTGATTTCAGTATTAGTAAGTGTGCGCAAATTTTTCTGTACTCAATTGCCCAACCTCAATTGTCGTACATGTATTGTATTGTGACCGTGGGTGATGGTCCTATGTTAGGCTCACACAAGACTTTTCGTCCTAATCGCCTCTATATCACCTTCTTTTGTTTGGGTGTTTTCATCTAATTTTGGGCTCTCACCAAATTAGTCCAGCTCTCGCCAAACTGAATTCGGGTCGCCCCTAGAACACCTTCTTTTATGTCACAATATATCAACATGCAATAACAATTGAAATTATTTTCATCAATATCAAATATTAAAAGATTTTTCCGTGAACTAGTATACGCTGCCGTGATCCGAAGTACAGTGTGATCAGTACTGCACTTCCAACCACCCCAGTTAATAGCTAACCAAAGCTACTGTTGCCAGCCATAGTGTCACAACAATGGAACCGAAATTCCACTAGCATTTGGTGATTCAACCCAATGTTCACGTTAATAGTTAATTAAAACTACTGTTGCCAGCCGTAGTGTCACAACAATGGAACCGATATTCCACTAACATTTGGTGATTCAACCCAATCTTCACGTTAATAGTTATTTAAAACTACTGTTGCCAGCCGTAGTGTAACAACAATGGAACCGAAATTCCACTAACAATTGGTGATTCAACCCAATCACTCTTCACGCTAATAGTTAATTAAAACTACTGTTGCCAGCCGTAGTGTAACAACAATGGAAAATAAATTCCACTAGCTACTAGTGATTACAAAAAAAACTCTCGTATTTTTACGAGATGTTTTAATAGGATCCTACAGGGGTAAGTGCCATATTTCCTTCAAGAAATATCCAAAAACACTTACCACCTTCCCGTAGGTCCTCCGATCATCGGCTCTATAGCTGATGTTTCATCAGAAGGAGTCACTGAGTTGGCTCATGTATGCTTGAAGTAACATCAGAATGAGGCAATATGAGAAAGTTCATGATTGAGTACACTTGGGTGAGAAATATGTTCAGTAGGTCAAATATGGACTTCTGTGTAGCTGATGTAATATCAAAAGGTGTCAATGATTATGTATAGAAAAGTTCATGATCAAGGACTAATTTGCAAGAAATATGTACAGTTGGTCAAATATGGACTTTTGTACGGCTGAAGTAACATTAGAAGGAGTCAATGAGTATATATAGAAAGATCAAGTGCTCTTGTGCCAGAAATACATTCTTTAGGTCAACTATACACTACTCAATGGCTGATGTGATATCAGAAGGCATCAATGAGTATAAAATTGAGTACTGAATACTCTTTGTCCAGAACTATGTTCAGTAGGTCAAATATGGACTACTCTCCTGTATGATCTAACACCAATGGAGTCAATGAGTACTAATTTGCCAGAAATATGTCCATTAAGTCAAATATGTAGTACTCTGTGGCTGATGTATCATCAGTAGGAGTCAATAGTAAATGTATAAGAAGTTCAAATTCAAGTGCCCTTTGGCCAGAAATATGTTCAGTAGGTCTAATATGGACTACTGTCTGGATGGTCTAACACCAATGGAGTCAATAGTAAATGTATAAAAAGAGGGCTCATGTATTGCTGAAGCAACATCAGAGTGAGCAGGGGCGTTTCTAGGATTTGAACTTCAGGGGGGCTCAGCTCAAGAGACCCTAGCCTAAAAGTCTGCCTCTGCCTCGCTGCTAGTGTTTTGCGTCTCCGTGTAGTTTTGTTTTCTCTTACTTTTATTGAATCTCTTACTTTTATTCATTGTTGCTTATATTATTATTATTGCCTACCGCATTAAACTGACGTCGGTAGCTTGTAATCTTTAAATCTAAATCGCTGTTACAACGCGTTTGCATCTCGCTAGCTTGTTACCTTGTCATCAGTCTCGCGCGCTCCTTTTTCAACGCGTTCATCAAACAGCTGTGGTAACTCGGATCAGTCTACAAACACGGTGAGTCATGTCATCCTTTCCCAGTGTTATCTCGTGTTCAGTTTGTCACATGTTCAGTATAGCTCTCTCTGTCAGCGACGAGGGATTTACATGTCATAAATGTAGGGAAATAGTCAGGCTGACAGAGAGAATCTCAGAATTAGAGACACGCATCCAAACTTTAATCGAGGATAGTAAGAATGCAGGGGCTTCAGATACTGTTTTGGATGCGACTAGCTTAGTGAACTCTGTACATTGTTCGGTTCCGGCTGTAGAGCCCGCGCAGCAGGGCACTTGGGTAACGGTGAGGCGGCCTAGCCGCGGAAAACACCACTCTTCCGTTCCAGTAAGAACATCAAACAGGTTCTCCCCACTCAGTGACGCACCCACTGAGAATCCTGTTGAAAGTGCCCTAGTTATTGGCGATTCTATTACACGGAACGTGAAAATAGAGACACCAGCCACCATAGTCACATGTTTGCCAGGAGCCAGAGCACCTGACATCAAAGCAAATTTAAAAGTGCTGGCTAATGCTAATCGTAAATACTCTAAAATTATTATTCACGTCGGCACAAACTCGACTTCGCCAGTCGGAGATCACTAAAATTAACATTAAAGAGGTGTGTGAACTCGCAAATACAATGTCAGGAGAAGTAATTTGCTCTGGTCCCCTTCCTGTTCGTAGGAGTGATGAGATAGTTAGCAGATTATCATCACTCAATGGCTGGCTGTCTAAGTGGTGTCCGCAGAATAATATAGGTTTCATAGACAATTGGAAAAGTTTTTGGGGCAGACCTGACCTGTTGAAAAGAGATGGTATTCATCCCTCTCGGGATGGTGCTGCTCTTCTCTCTAGTAATATGGCACATAGTCTTAGAACTAAAACATGACAAACTGGGGCCCAGGACAGGAAGCAGACAGACTGGCTAAACCGACCGTCTGCTAGCTGCCTCACGTTACAGAAGTCAGATAATTCCCAACACATAGAAACTCTCGCACCTAGATATTATCACATAGAGACTGTGTCTGTACTCCGAATTAGTAAAAACAAAAAACTTCCAAACCCATTTAATGGTAAAAATTTAATTGATGTTCAACAAATAAAAAATAGAGATAATAATGATAAACAAATGATAAAGCTTGGGTTGTTAAATATTAGATCACTTTCTTCAAAAGCACTAATTGTGAATGATATTATCACAGACAATAATCTAGATGTGCTGTGTTTGACAGAAACCTGGCTAAAACCGGACGATTACATTACTTTAAATGAGTCTAGCCCTCAAGGTTATGATTATCGACACAATCCTCGACAGAAAGGCAAAGGGGGAGGTGTTGCTGTAATTTATAGTAATATTTACAGTATCAGCCAGAAGTCTTTCAAATATAATTCCTTCGAAGTGATGGTGCTTTACGTAACATTATGTAAGTTGACATTTGTGCTGGTTACTGTATACAGGCCACCAGGACACCAGACTTTATCAAAGAAAAAGATAATAAAAAAGACTCATTGGGATTGGCATTTACAGACATTCTAAACTCTATTGGTGTTAGACAACACGTGTCAGGACCCACTCATTGTCGTAAGCATACTTTAGATCTAATATTGTCACATGGAATCGATATTGATGCCGTTGAAATTCTGCAGCAGAGTGATGACATCTCAGATCATTATCTAGTCTCGTGTATACTACATTTGGTCAAAGCGGCTAAACTGCCTCTCTGCCATAAATATGGTAGAACCATCACTTCCATAACTAAAGATCGCTTTATAAATAATCTTCCTGATCAGTTTCATCGCCTTAGCATACCAGACAGCTTAGAAGACCTCGATGTTGCAACAGAAACTATTGCCTCTGTCTTTTCCAGCACATTAGACTCAGTTGCTCCTTTGCGTTTAAAAAAGATTAAGGAAATTAATCCAACGCCATGGTACAATGAGCACACTCGGGCCCTAAAAACAGCAGCTAGAAAAATGGAGCGCAGCTGGAAGAAAACAAAACTAGAAGTATTTCGCATTTTGTGGAGAGAGAGAATGATTGAGTACAGAAAGGCCTTAAAAACTGCAAGATCTGCCTATTTTTCAAAACTTTTAGAAGAAAATAAACACAACCCGAGATATTTATTTGATACAGTGGCTAAATTAACAAGAAATAAATCTTCAACTTCTGATGTTTCCAAAGAGCACAGCAGTAATGACTTTATGAAATTCTTTAATTGCAAGATTGATAATATTAGAGAAAAAATTATAACCATGCAACCGTCTACTACAGTATTGTGTCAGACAGTGCATTGTAGTGTCCCTGAAGAAAAATTCAATTCATTTACTGCTTTAGGAGAGGAAGAATTGTCTAAACTTGTTAAATCATCAAAATCATCCACATGTATGTTAGACCCTATACCGACTAAACAATTGAAAGAGATGCTTCCAGAGGTCATAGATCCTCTTCTTAATATTGTTAATTCATCTTTATCACTAGGATACGTACCAAAAACTTTTAAGCTGGCTGTTATTAAACCTCCTATTAAAAAAACACAACTTGATCCTAGAGAATTAGTCAATTACAGGCCAATTTCAAATCTCACTTTTCTGTCAAAAATACTAGAAAAGGCAGTTTCATCACAACTATGTTCCTTTTTAGAAAGAAATAGTATCTGTGAGGATTTCCAGTCAGGATTTAGACCGTACCATAGTACTGAGACTGCTCTCATTAGAGTTACTAATGATTTGCTCTTATCATCAGATCGTGGTTGTATCTCTCTATTAGTGTTACTGGATCTTAGTGCTGCATTTGACACTATTGATCACAATATTCTTCTAAATAGACTCGAAAACTATGTTGGCATTAGTGGAATTGCATTGGCATGGTTCAAATCATACTTATCTGACCGTTATCAGTTTGTAGTAGTAAACGATGAGATGTCATATCAATCACAAGTTAAATATGGAGTACCGCAAGGCTCAGTACTAGGACCGTTGCTTTTCACTCTGTACATGCTACCCTTGGGAGATATCATTAGGAAGCATGGCGTTAGTTTTCATTGTTACGCTGATGATACTCAGCTCTATATCTCTTCGCGCCCTGACGAAACTTACCAATTCACTAAATTAACAGAATGTATAGCTGATATAAAAAACTGGATGACCAGTAAATTCCTACTACTAAATTCAGAAAAAACAGAGATTCAAATTTTTGGACCGAAAACTTCTTCACGCAATAACCTAGAATACTGTTTAACACTTGATGGCTGCTCT
>RJVU01075378.1:3015252-3028563 GCA_003731715.1 Anabarilius grahami
GCGTGATGAATACGATCCTCAACTGGATGGAACTGAAATAAATACTTTGATTGTTGCGATCCTATCAGACTTATGATAGCAACCTGATTCGTAACAAAGCACTGTTCGCCAGAGGAGAACTGTCCCCCTGACTGAGCCTGGTTTCTCCCAAGGTTTTTTTCTCCATTTTAACACCTATTTGCCCCTTGTTTGCCACCTGTTTGCCACCTGTTTGCCACCTGATGTCACCTGATAGAGTTTGGGTTCCTTGCCGCTGTCGCCTTTGGCTTGCTTAGTTGGGGACAGTTGACATTTGACTTGACATTTGATATTCAACAGTATTCTTGACATTTAATCAACAGTGCTTCTGATCTGCCTGCATTGACACTATTCTTTAAGAGCTACTGTGCAGCCAAAATGATGTACCAGTTATCAATGTAAAGCTGCTTTGACACAATCTACATTGTAAAAAGCGCTATATAAATAAAGGTGACTTGACTTGACTTGACTTTATTACTGAGGAAACTGTTGATTATTTTCCAGATTGTCTTTGACATTTTTTGTGAGTTAGTTAATAAAGCTTGTGCACTAAACATGTTTGGTTCTGACTCCGTCTGCTAATAAATTGCCTCTTAAATGATTTAGATCTTGACTACATGCTCTGAGTAGTACTGTACAATAGGAATGTTGTTTTCCATAACATTCCATTTCCAATTAACAATGAGTGTTCACTGGACGAACAGGTTAATTGATTGTAATATAAATTTTAATGTATCTACATCAAGTTAATCCGATTAACTGATTCACATATTCATAATTAATCATAATTAATAATCATAATAAGTTATTAATTATTAATATTCCCCCTTTGAGTTAATTAGCTACAGAAAGTATAGAAATTTCAAGATTGAGTACTCTTGGGCCAGAAATATGTTCATTATGTCAAATATGGGCTACTGTCTGTCTGATGTAAAATAAGTCTTTATAAATATGTTTATAAATTAGTAATACTTGCTTATAAACAAGTATAAATGGAGCTATAATTTATTATAAGCATGGTCTTCATAGAAAGTGTTACCGAAATGGATAACAAGTTCAGATTCAAATAATCTTAGCATAGAAATATACCCATTAGGTCAAATATGCAATACTCTATGGCTGACGTATCATCAGAAGCAGTCAATTTTGTATGAATAAAAAGTTCAGGATTGAGAACTAATGTTCCAGAAATATGTTCAGTAGGTCATAAATGGGCTCATGAATAGCAGAAGTAACATCAGAGAGAGTCAATAAGAATGATTCATGATTGAGGACTAATTTGCCAGAAAGGCGTCCATTAGGTCCAGTATGCAATGCTCTATGGCTGACGTATCATCAGAAGAAGTCAATGTGTATGTATAAAAAGTTCATGATTGAGGACTAATTTTCCAGAATTATGTTCAGAAGGTCAAATGTGGGCTTATGTATGGCTGAAGAATCATCATAGTAAGGCAATGAGTATGTATAGAAAGTTCATGATTGAGGACTAATTTGCCAGAAATATGTTCAGTAGGTCTAATATTGACTTCTGTATGGGTGAAGTAACATTAGAAGGAGTGAATAGAAATGTATAAAAAGTTTAGATTCGAATAATATTGGGCCAGAAATATATCCATTAGGTCAAATATTTAATACTCCATGGCTGACGTATCATCAGAAGCAGTCAATTTGTATGTATAGAAAGTTTATGATTGAGGCTTCAAGAGTGACTGGATGCAAGGTCGAGAAAGGTACCTTTGGCAGATAGTCAGGATGAGGATGCAAAATAGCTTTCACCATTTCTGGGGCTAAGCAGGATGGCACAATGGACAGAGCCTGCAAGTCCCCAGTTCTCTTTAGAGAAGTTATAGCCATTAGGAAAACCATTTTCAGAGTTAACAGCTTGTCAGAAACTGACTCTAACGGTTCAAAGGGGGTCTCAACCAGACCCTCTAGGACTATTGCTAGGTCCCATGAAGGGAAACTGGTTCTAGAAGGAGGCTTAAGCCGCCTAGCTCCTCAAACGAAGCGAGAGAGCAGGACATGCTTGCCCAAAGGCACCCTGTCAATCAGAGAGAGGCAAGCCGAAAGAGCGGCCACATAAACCCTGAGAGTGGCGGGGCATGTGTCTGTTGATAATTTTCCCTGCAGAAAATCCTGAACTGTAGCAATCTGGCAGTTAACTGGATCTACATTGTGTGCAATACACCATCTTCAAAAGACACCCCATTTGTTGGCATAACTTTATAGGGAGCCTCTAGGGAGCCCTAGCATTTAACCTTCCAAACATGTAGGTTTACACATCTCCATCAGGGGATGAAATATTGTCCCCTGCACCTGAGACAAAAGGTCAGTCCTCTTCGGTATCGCCAATGGCGAGCTGTCGAGGAGAGATATTATCTCTGAGAACCATATTTCATTCAGTCAACGTGGTGCTATCAGTAAGAGGCAAGTCCCTTGTTGGCGAAATTTGGCTAGAACTCCTGGGTGCACCAAAACCGGAGGAAACGCATACAGGCGCATTCTGGGCCACATATGTGCATCACATCCAGACCCAGGGGAAGCTGGTTGACTCCAAAAGAAATAGAGTGGACATTGCGCTGCCTGTTGAGGGGGCGAAGAGGTCCATCTGTTTCATAAAATCTTTACCAGATTTGTTTGACTACCTCGGGTGGAGTTTCTGCTCCCCGTCGGCCAGACAGATATGTCCCTCTGTCTGGACAGATATCTGGGGATATAAATTGGCATGAGGGACAGGAACTTGTCCTGAGCCCAGAGCAGAATGCGCTGCACTAGCCTGTCTAGACGTCGCAAACGCAGTAAACCCTGGCGATTCATATTAGAGGCTATCGCAGTAATGTCCACCCGCACTAGGACATGGTAACCCCTTAACTGGTGGAGGAACTACTTCAGGGCCAGAAATACAGCCATCAATTCGAGGCAATTGATGTGCCAATCGAGATGATGACCTCACCATATCCCTTTGGACTGGACGGCCACCTAAGGCCGCTCCCCAGCCCGTGTTGGATTGTGACATGATCATCTTTACGGTTAACATCTTGAACTTTCACTTAATGGTTTAAGCCTCGAAGATCTTAGTTCCCAAAGGACCCCTCGTCCTTTGGGAACTAAGAAGTATGTGCTGTAGTAACCTGACACTCTCTCTAGAGGGGGAAACGTGCTCTATGGCCCCTTTCTTCAGAAGAGATTGCAGCTCTTGTGACAGTAAAGTCGCTTGCCCCGGCTTCACGGTAGTGGAGACCACGCCGTTGAAACGTGGAGAACAATGAATAAATTGGATTCTGTATCCTTTTCTACTGTGTTTAGAACCCACACAGAAATCCCTGGCAGTAGTTTCCACGCTGCCAAGTTCTCTGAAATGGGCACTACTTTTGATACTTCCCTTTGAGGGGATGTTAGATGTTCCGCGTCCTGATGTGTTACAGGAATCAACGGAACACCTGACATTTCACTGAAAACCGCTGCCCCCCGAAGCACCAGAGGTGGTGGGGAAGGAGGGTTTATGTGAAGATATTGATAAGAGGCAGTTGTTAGATATAATAAGGCTGCTGAGCGTGACGAGCAGGTCCCCAGTTTTACGAGGGGAAGCGCAACTCGCCACAGTCTGCTTAACAGCCTTTCTTAGCAGGTCAGCTTGGTCTACCTGCAACACTGCCATAGTGTGCAGAGCAGTACCAGTCTGACACACTGATGGAAGTGCCTTCCCACCAGTATGGATGTTATTATGCATAGCTTGCTGGGGAGTGCTGCCTCTTTAAGTGACTATGAGCTCCAGAGAAGAGATAGCTCGCAAGAGTCTCTTCGAACCGGAGCATCATTGTATAAATCACACGCCCTTGCAGCCATGATGGTCACATTAAGTTGACATTGAGGGCACACAGGCACTCGAAAAATAAGGTTTTCCTCATGAACGAGTTAACGTCATGGAGGACCTATTTATTTTGCTTTTATATACATATTATATATCATATAATTACATATGATATATATATATATATATATATATCAGGCCATTTCACTTATTAAATTCCTCAGAATTAAATGCAGCCAATTACCAGACAAGTAAACACGGTCTGAATGAAAGGCCATTGTGTACAGCACAGTACCAGCCCGACTTGCTGTGAAACGCCTCTGATGATGCGCTCCCAGGGGAGAGATGGCATGCAAGCATCTCTCCGATCTGAGGCAGCATCGTATAAATGCGTGCCTTTGCACCCGCGATAGTCGACCGGGTCGACGTCACGGGTACAAAACACATTTATATTATAAATGTTTGGGGTCTGCTTGTGTTTCACTGCATGAACGACCGCCCAGAGCAGTTCCCTTTCGCTTTATCATCCCAACGCTCAGAGACGGACAAACTCACATTCCATTCCATTCCAACGGAAAACACTTCAGTGTCCTCTGCCCGAGCCGAAGAAGCGCCGACGCACGCTTCGGTCTCAGTAAATGGACATCGCGATCCGGACAGAGAGAGAGAGAGAGCAATAAGGATAAACCCGTCTATCAGTCTGCAGCCAGATCGCCACGCGAGCCCCACGATCACATTGTGTGTGCTACCCCTTTTGAAATATGCAAAGCGAACGCGAAGCACTTCAACTGTGAACATTCACAGTGCTCGCTCGTTTGTTTATTCAGCCATGACTTTCTCTCAAATATATAATATATGTGTGTTCACTTTTCACTTGTCAGACAGAGTTGAAAAAGGAACAAGGGGAGAGAAAGTTCTCCTAACTCCTAACAAAGTGATGAAGGAAGGAAAGAGTTTGAGCAGAGCTGCTCACGTAATTGGCTGCATTTAATTCTTAGGAATTTAATAAGTGAAATGGCCTTATATATATATGCATCTTATAGGATCGTGATTGCGTCTGATACACGTTGTAACGTTCGGCCCAATCGGTCGAGTTTACATGTATTAGAATGGGGTCACATTATACTGTGTGAGAGGTTATGAGTTTTTAAAATGATGAGACAGACAACATAAATGAATAAATAAAGTGTATTTACAATAACCACAAGGAACTTAAAACAACACAATAAAACTAGAAAAACTTAGGCTGTTAAAAGTGTGGAGTCCGTTTGCACCATACCCTAAAACAGTCCATAAGAATCCTAGCTTGTTGTAAGTCCCAATGTGAAAGTGTCCACCGGTGTATATACAAAGTCCACGGAAGTGTTAATCCAAGTGAAGGTGATGTGAAGCACTGGAAAGGTAAATCCATAAAAACAACTCCTCAATCCAGCTTGTGGTCTTTGATTAATGACCCAGTTTGTTTGCCATGCTGCCTCCTTTATGCTGGCTTACTTCCTGATTCCTGTCATGTGATCAGTCACATGACAGGCAGACCCAGACTCATTTAAAGACATACACACATTAAAATAAGTAAGAGGAATAAAATGGCTAAGACAACATGTAACCCAATTAAAACTCAAATATACATAAAACCATCATGTTATATATATTGAGCAGTTAAAACACATCTTATGTGATAGTGTCACAAAGTCTGTCAACTAGTCCAATGGCAAGAGTGAACATCACAGGCGGGTGACATCATGACCAGGAAAGGATAAATACACATCCGGCCAGACCGGCTTCAGCTTCAATTGCCGAAGCAAATTGATCACAGGGATGCAGGGAGTATTGCAACACGACGCAGCGTCTCATTCCCTTTCTCAGGGAACTATGGTTACATACATAACCTGAGACGTTCCCTTTCGAGGGAACTCACGCTGCGTCCGATAGGATCGCTTGGGGGAACGATATACCAAAATGCCGTAATCCCAAAATGCCTGTCCTTGTGAAACTGTGGCACATTAAAGCCCTATTTGGCCGGGATTAGTTTTACATGGGGAGGTGGAGTAATGTAATTTTACCACAGGACATCTGTAATATTAATGGCCAATTCGCACGGGATAAGACATCTCAGTAAAACTAGCAGAAGTCGATTTACGCACCACCGTCACCTGCCTGTCATCATGTGGGTATACGTTGCTTCCTGATACCATGTGCGCAAACACATATAATCTAAATATATAAACTATATATAACAGTTAGGTCTGGTCAAATGTTTTATTAATTAAATTCTGATTGGATTCTTATGGTAATAGGCACTTAGCTAAAGCTAAAATTAGTTTTGTGCCTCTGACAAAAGCTTTGGATCTTCTTTTTGCTCTGAAAGGTATGAGGAAAATACTTGAGGTTTGCCACAGACTTGTCCCACCACCTACAACACAACTGAATGTTTCTTCAAGTGCTTCCATGCTTGAAAAACATGCGGAAAACTACTTTTAAACAGGAAATGATGGAATTTTACCATACATATTTACAGCGGGTCTATTCGATTGGGATTAGTATTACCTGAGGTAATTTCTCCAGACCTTTTTACAGAAGGTAAAAGTCACCGTAATCTTTACTGACGTAATGATTACTGAGATGGCACATTCGGACGGGACTAAAATCACTGAGAAGCTCTAGTAATAATTACTTTACCCCACCTCCCCAGGTAAAACTAATCCCGTCCGAATAGGGCTTAAGACAGTAGAACTGCAGATACTGGAGCTGCGTCCAGGTCAAGGTCATAATATTTCACAAAAGTGAGCGGTGAGGACCAACCGGCCGCATTTTCAAACTGCATCGCAAACTATGAGGGAAACCCCCGAAATTAAGGCCTTGGAGGCCGCCATACTCCTGGTAGAGTGAGCTCTGACAGCTAAAGGACACTGCTGACCAGAGAACTCACTTACTCACTGTATGTTTGGATGCAGGGAGAACCCTGTTGTGAGGTCCAAAACACACAAATAGTTGATCTGATTTCCTCCACAGGGCAGCTCTGTGGACGTATGTGTCCAGTGCTCACACTGGACACAAAAGATTCAACTTCTCCTGGTCTGGGTTCAAGAATGGAGGAGGACAAAAAGCCTGCAGCACTATAGGCCGAGGAACATTGGTCAGAACCTTAGGGATATAACCCGGCTTATGGTAAAGGAACGCTTTGACCATCCAGGGTGCAAATTCAAGGCAGGTTGGAGATACAGAAAGGGCCTGAAGGTCTCCCACTCTCTTAAGGGAAGAAATGGCAAGAAGTAAAACAGGGTCAGAAACTTTTCTGAGACGGATTCAAGTGGCTCAAACGGAGCTGCAGATAAACCTTCTAAAACAATTGCCAAATCCCAAGCAGGGACCCTAGTGCGTGTTGCAGGCCTCAGCCTCTGGGTGCCACGAAGGAAACGAGTCATCAATGGATTTTTCCCCACAGTGGTACCATCCACAGGGGCATGGTAGGCAGAGAAAGATGAAACATACACTTTTAGTGTAGATGGGGTCAACCCGGATGAAAAACGACCCAGATTCTATGAGTTGGGCCCCCTCAGAGGCCAAACCCACAGGTTCCACATTTCCAGGCGGGGATGAAGAATCATCCCCCCCACCTGAGATAGGAGGTCCCTCCTGATTGGAATCTTCCAAGGTGAGCCATCTAGAAGAGCTACAAGGTCCGAAAACCATATCCGACTCGGCCAGTAAGGTGCTACTAGCAGTAGACTTATCCCTTCCCGGCGAATTTTCTCCAGAACTCCCGGGAGCAGAACAACTGGGGGAAACATGTACAGACGCAGCCTCGGCCACGTCTGTACCATGGCATCCAGTCCCAGTGGAGCTGGATGTGTGAGGGAGAACCACAGTGGACAGTGCGTCGTATCCTGAGACACAAACAGATCCACTTCCGCTTGGCCATAAATAATAATAATAATAATAATACATTTTATTTCTTAGGCGCCTTTCAGGACCCTCAAGGTCGCCTTACAATCAAACACAACTCTCAAAATAAAATATCAATCAATAACAAACATGGATTACAATAAAACAAAATGAAATAATAAAGTGAATGGATGTCAGGTATTATATGCTATTGTAAACAAGTGAGTTTTTAAATGTGATTTGAAGGTAACCAGAGATGTTATAGTACGAATGTGTTGTGGGAGAGCATTCCAGAGTCAGGGAGCGGAGCAGCTGAAATCTCCCATATGAGCTCCACCACCTCAGGGTAAAGTCTCCATTCCCCTGGCCTCAGCCCCTGTCTCGACAGGATGTCTGCACCTATATTCTGGGTCCCTGGAATATAGATTGCTCTCAAGGTGAGCATCTTCCCCAGAGACCACAGGAGGATCTGGTGCGCCAGTTTGCAGAGTGGGCGCGAACGCAGACCCCCCTGTTGATTTATAAAAGAGACCACCGACGTGTTGTCTGTCCGGACAAGCACATGATGGCCTCTCAGGTCCAGGAGGAAAAACTTCAATGCATTGAAGACTGGCATCATCTCCAGGCAATTTATGTGCCACGAAAGATGATGACTCCTCCAAAGACCCTGAGCTGAGCGGCCTTCCATTACAGCCCGTGAGAGAAGCGTCCGTCGTGAGAGTGACTCGACGACATTGAGCTCCTAACACAGGGCCCTGGGACAGGAACCGATTTTTCTTCCATATAACCAAGGCGTGGAGACACCGCCCCGTGATCTTGATCATACGAAGTGGGTTCCCCCTCGGGGAAAACCCTTTGGTCCTGAGCCACCACTGTAAGGGTCTCATGTACAGCAGGCCAAAAGGTATCATGTTGGACTCAGCTGCCATCAGACCCAACAGTTTCTGAAACTGTTTTACAGTGCATGACTTGCCTAGCTTCAGTTCTTTCACGGCTGATAGAATAGCAGTGATGCGAGCGGGTGAAAGACAAGCCCGCATCATCACTGAATTCCACACTATACCAAGAAAGGTGGTCCTCTGTAGTGGAGAAAGCACACTCTTCTTGGCGTTCAATCTCAATCCCAGGTTTTGAATATGAGCGAGGAAGACATCTCGATGCCGAACCACCATCTCCTCTGACTGTGCTAATATCAACGAGTCGTCTATGTAATTCAGAATGCGTATGCCCTTCAGCATTTCGTGAATGTGCGGGGTGAAAAAGCTTGGCCGAAGGGAAAAAAACAGAAATTGGTACGCTTCGCCCCGAAAGCGAACCTCAGTAACTTCCTGTGCTGTGGAAGGATGGAGACATGGAAGTATGCGTCCTTTAGATCTATTGTGATTTGATTTGAGTCACGATTTGACTTATTGTCAAAATCTTGAATTTTAGCTTTTGTACTGCATGATTCAGATGACGCAGATTTAAAATAGGGCGCAACCACCCATCCTTTTTCGGAATCAAGAAGTACCGGCTGTAAAACCCTGACTCTCTGTCGGTAACCGGGACCCATTCTATAGCTTCCTTAGCTAGCAAAGTCTTTACTTCTTGCTCCAATACCAGAGCCTGCTCGGGATGCACTATTGTCTGTAGCACTCCTTTGTATAGAGGTGGGCGGCACCAAAACTGGATTTTGTAACCCTTATCTATAATCTGCAGGACCCATCGTGAGATATTTGGGAGAGATTTCTTAAGCGTACTGGCAGGAACCAACCGATTTTCTGATTGTATTTTTATTGTCCTCAAAGGATACGAATGTGACGCAGCATCTTGTGAGTACCGCGTCACTACCTCACTATAGACCGCTGGCCCGGAAGCACCAGAGATGCCGGGGTTGGCAGAACGGCCCCCTGAGGGCAAAGAGGTGGAACGGGCACCGTATACTGAGGTGAACACCGCTCCACCCCGTATGGGGCTGCCCTCAGGAGTCTGACACCACTGGCGTCAGGACTTCTTCTGACCAAAAGCCTTCTTAGCCTGAAACACAACCCTCAGGTCTGTCTTCAGCTTTGTAGGCTTGGGCTGAGAGTGCCGTCCCAGCCCACCTTATCTTTGAGGTGGAGCACTTGAAGTGGTACTCTCCTTTTGCTGTGCTCTATATGAGGAGCTATACGGCTGGGGCTGCTCACGCCAAGCAACCCCAGAGGATGGATGGAGGCGTGGAAGATATTTCTTGTACGCCTCTTCTTGTTTCTAGGACTCCTGAAACCTGTCGACGACTGAGTTGACAGCATCGCCGAACAGGCCAGTTGGCTCAAGCGGGGCGTCGAGGAGAAAGGCCCTATCTTTTTCTTTTATATCTGACAGGTTGAGCCACAGGTGTCTCTCTGTCACCACCAAGGCTGCCATAGACCGCCCAATTGCTTTGGCAGTCTCCTTGGTGGCTCTCAGAGATAAGTCTGTGGCTCGACACAGTTCTCGAACTGCGTCCGGGCCAGTCCCCTCTCCGCCATCCAAATCCTTCAGCAGGTCGGCTTGGTATGCTTGTAAAATAGCCATTGTATGCAAACAAGCACCAGCCTGACCTACCGCCGTATACGCTTTACCCACCAGCCCTGATGTAACTTTTAGTGGCTTAGTGGGAGGCGTAGGGGCCTTCAGGGATGATGCTGAAACCGGGGACAGATAGCTCGCGAGCGTCTGTTCAACCCGGGGCACCGCCCCATAGCCATAGTCTTTCAGTCCCCTTATATCTGAATAGCATCTGACCTGAGGGCTGAAAAGTCTTGACGAGTATGGCTTTTTCCATGATCTAGATAACTCGTCATGTAGATCAGGAAAGAAGGAAAGGCCCCTTGGTGGAGGTGATTTATTAGATGTTAGGAAACGCTCGTCCAGTTTGCTTTTGGGACGAGCGCCCTGTTTCTCTGCTGGCCATTCAATATTTAACTTAGACACAGCACAAGTGATCACCTCCAACAGCTCCTCATATGCTGGGGAAAGAGATGGCGAGTCTTTCCTTTCCTGGTCGTAATGTCACCCACCCGTGATGTTCACTCTCACCATTAGACTAGATGACAGACGTACATCAGACGCAATCACGCTGGGGGCGTTCCCAGAGCGATCCTATCGGACGCAGCGTGAGTTCCCTCGAAAGGGAAATGTTCTGTCAGCCAAATATGGATTACTGTCTGTACTGATCGAAATCATATGGAGTCAATGGGTATGTATAGAAAGTTTATGACTGAGGACTGATTTCCGAGAAATATGTCCATTAGCTCAAATATGCAATACTCTATTGCTAATGTATCATCAGAAGTAGTCAAAAGTAATGTATGAAAAGTTAATTAACATCAGATGATCTAACATCAGATGGAGTCAATTAGTATGCATAGAAAGTTCAGGATTGAGGAATAATTTTCCAGAAATATGTTCAGGAGGTCAAACATGGACTCATGTATGGCTGAAGTAACATCATAGCGAGGCAATGAGTTCATGATCAAGGACTCTTGGGACAGAAATATGTTCACGTCAAATATGGAATACTGTCTGTCTGATGTAACATTAGAAGGAGTCAATGAGTCTGTAAAGAAAGTTCAAAATCGAGTACTCTTGGGCCAGAAATATGTTCATTATGTCAAATTTGGACTACTGTCTGTCTGATGTAACATCAGAAGGAGTCAATGAGTCTATATAGAAAGTTCATGAACGAGGACTCTTGAGTCAGAAATATGTTCAGTAGTTCAAATATGGACTTCTATATGGCTGATGTGACATCAGAAGGCTTCAATGAGTATGTGTAAAAAGTTCAATCTCAAATACTGTTTAGTGAGAAATATGTTCTATCAGCCAAATATGGACTACTGACTGTACTGATCGAACATCATATGGAGTCAATGGGTATGTATAGAAAGTTTATGACTGAGGACTAATTTGCCAGAAATATGTCCATTGGCTCAAATATGCAATACTCTATTGCTGATGTATCATCATCAGTAGTCAAAAGTAATGTCTGAAAAGTTCAATAACAAGTACCCTTTGGCTAGAAATATGTTCTGTAGGTCTAATATGGACTACTGTCTGGATGATCTAACATCAGATGGAGACAATAAGTATGCATAGATAGTTCAGGATTGAGGACTAATTTTCCAGATATATGTTCAGAAAGTCAAACATGGGCTCATGTACTGCTGAAGTAACATCAGAGTGAGGCAATGAGTATGTATAGAAGGTTCATGATCTGGGACTATTTTGCCAGAAATATGTTCAATAGGTCTAATGTGGACATTGGGTATGGTTGAAGTAACATCAGAAGAAGTGAATAGGAATGTATAAAAAGATCAGATTCAAATAATCTAAGGCCAGAAATATGTCCATTAGGTCAAATATATAATACTCTATGGCTGACGTATCATCAGAAGCCGTGAATTTGTATGTATACATAATTCATGATCAAGGACTAAATTTCCAGAAATATGTTCAAAAAGACAAACATGGGCTCATGTGTTGCTGAAGTAACATCAAAGTGAGGCAATAAGTTCATGATCAAGGATGCATAAGAAGTTCAGGATTGTTGACAAATTTTCCAGATTTGTGTGTATAAAAAGTTCATGATTGAGGACTAATGTTCCAGAAATTTGTTCAGTAGGTCAAACATGGGCTCATGTATTGCTAAAGTAACATCAGAGTGAGTCAATGAGTATGTATAGAAAGTTCATGATTGAAGACTAAGTTGCCAGAAATATGTCCATTGGGTCCAAAATGCAATACTCTATTACTGAAGTTTCATCAGAAGGAGTAAATGAGTTTGTATAAAAAGTTCATGATCGAGGTCTAATTTGCCAGAAATATGTTCAGTAGGTCTAATATGAACTTCTGTACAGCTGATGAGAAGGCTTCAATGAGTATATATAAAAAGTTCAATATGGAGTACTCTTTAGCCAGAAATGTGTTCAATAGGTTAAATATGGACCACTGTCTGGCAGACGTAACATCAGAAAAATTCAATGAGTATGTATAGAAAGTTCATGATCGAGTACTCTTTAGCCAGAAATATGTCCTTTAGGTCAAATATGCAATATTCTATTGCTGACATTTCATCAGAAGGAGTCAATGGGTTTGTATAAAAAGTTCATGATCGAGGTCTAATTTGCCAGAAATATGTTCAGTAGGTCTAATATGAACTTCTGTGCAGCTGATGAGCAGGCTTTAATGAGTATATATTAAAAGTTCAAGATCAAGTACTCTTTGGCCAAAAATATGTCCTTTAGGTCAAATATGCAATACTGTATGGCTGACCTGTCATCACAAGGAGTCAATGAGCTTCTATAAAAATGTCATGCCTGTGGACAAATTTGCCAGAAATTTGTTCAGTAGGTCAAAATGAGTTCATATATGGCTTGAAGTAAGATCAGAGTGAATCAATGAGTATGTATTGAAAGTTCATGATCGAGTACTCTTGGACCAAAAATATGTTCTTTCGGTCAAAATGGACTACTGTATGTCTGAAGAAACATCAGAAGGAGTCAATGAGTCAGTAGAGAAAATTCATGATCGAGGACTAATTTGCCAGAAATATGTTCTGTAGGTCAAATATGGGCTCATGTATGGCTGAAGTA
>RJVU01075385.1:0-10038 GCA_003731715.1 Anabarilius grahami
ATGAATGAAGGTCTTACAGGTGTAGAACGACATGAGGGGGAGTATTTAATGATAGAATTTTCCTTGTTGGGTGACAACAACAAAAACTGTATTTCGGTTCTTGCAATTAATTATTCATGGACTCGATTACTACAAGATAACACAAGACATTTTCCAAAAATATACATTGATCATTTCAAAAATACACATTTCAAATAATAATACAATAGTTTAAATATTACATACTCAAATATTTCATATTAATTTATATAATTATTTATCACCTTGTTTTTAAACATTTTCTTGAATTTACAAAGTGATGTACACAATTTTAATTCCTTGTCACAATTCCATAAGTTTACCCCTTTGACAGATATACTTCTACTTTTTATATTAGTTCTTGCCCTTAATTTATTAAACATACATAATCCTCTTAATTTATACTGACTTTCTCTTACTGTGAACAGCCTCTGGATACAATTTGGAATTCAATTATTATATACAGTACCTTATACATTACCTGTGCAGTATAAAAATCCACTAAATCAACAAATTTTAAAGCCTGCAAATTTGTAAACAATTTATTAGTTGGTTCATAATAGTCAACATTTTTTATAATTCTTATAGCTCTTTTTTGTAACATATATAATGGATTTATATTAGTTTTATATGTATGACCCCACACCTCCACACAATAAATCATGTATGGAACTATGAGCGAACAATACAAAACATATATTGAGTTTTCATTCAAAATATGTTTTGTTTTGTTCTATTTAATATTCCAAATGTCCTATTTTGACATTTTACTTTTTACATTATTTATATGTGGTTTCCAACCTAATTTATGATCTATTGTAAATAAATAAAATAAAATTTATTTTCATATACTCTTTCAATTTCCTCATTGTTAATCCTAATTTTAACTTTATTATTACATTGTCTATTACTAAATATTATAAACAACATACAAGGCAACTCCACCTCCTTTTTTATTAACTCTATTAACCATAAACAAATTATATCCCTCCAGTTCTACATCTTGTACTTTCTCATCATCAAGCCAAGTCTCTGACACAGCAATCACATTAAATTTATTAACCTGACACAAAAAATCCTTAATTTGTTCATAGTTTTTATAAAGACTTCTACTATTAAAATGTATTATTGACAATGCCCCTTCAATTTCCACAGTTCTATTAAATTCATCTTCTGTAAAATACTCACAACAGTTATTATTTACATGATTGAAGAAGTGGTTTTCCGGGTCAATATTATTTTCAATCTCATACATTTTGTGGTCTGTGCGATTGAAAGTTTTAAAATTCAAATTGTCATACTTACAATGACTTTGTAAGTGGTCAGACACACAGTCCTTATTGATATTAACAAACTCCTCATCATCAATGTCTCTGAATGGGAATAAAAAGTCCTTATCAAGATCCATCATTTATGTGATGCATATGAGTCCACATGAATACGATATTCCTCCACACACTCCTCACTTGTTGCTAGTTCACAGTTATCATTTAACATGGATATTCCACCACGCAGCCCTCACTTATCCATATTGGTCCAATTCTTTAAGTTCTCTTATCATGAGTACTTTGGCTTCTTCAGGAGTTCCATTTAGCCGTATCATCACTTTGCAATTTCTTGTCCAGGTAGCTTGTACCCTGTTCAGGTTGCCCGTCTGGCAATGTCGGCGTTCTCTTTTGTAAGATGTTCATTCAAGTACACCCCATACCCTTCAACTTCTTTGCCTGCCTCAGTAACTCGGTTTTGTGGTTCCGATTCACAAACCTAACAACGATGGCAGGCTTCGCTCCGCTATTTCTTCGTGGAAGGGTGTGACAGGCCACAACCTGATCACTTTGAATGTTCACAATCTTACTTTCAAAGAACTTTATTACTTTTTTTGTTTGTAGCTCCTCCGGTAGGGCGTCTTCACCGATTTTGTCTCTGGCCACCATACTGGCATACGTTCGATGTGTTGTTTCCAATCCACTTATAATTAAGTCTTCCATTCTTGTATATTGTTCCAAATCGTCAATCCTTTGCTCCAATCCTTCAATTCTCTTATCCTTCTCTTTCACAAGGTTCTTCAGTTGTTTAACTTCATCCATCAGATCAAGTAGCATAGCTTGTTGTTTAGCAACTTTGCTCAATTCATCCGACATGAAGTTTAGAGATTTCCTAATCTCCTCCAACTCTTCCTCAACTGCGCTGGTGATTTTTTTCGGTGGCATTTTGTTTTGCTTTTATCTCGTTTCCGTATAATTCCACAATTTAATTTCATTTAATTGTCACTCTGTTCTTTCTGAAGTAACTGCACGCCACAGGGTGCCGCCTGTGTTAGATGACGGCAAAGGTAAGCCTAATCTAAATGTAAAAATAGTGAGCATGAACAATTAAATATACTATTAAGAATGGTGTGATCAATTTAAAAACAATTTAACATTAGTACTAAAATATTGTGAATCTCTACTTATAAAATGACAAACCACAGATTTTTGTTATGTGCCGTTAAGGGGCAGAGTTATCTGAAATTATCTGGTAGTCTTAGCAAATGGATTAATTTAGTAAAAAAAATGCAACTGTAAATAAACAAACAAACAGTTGTTTGCATAATATCCTGTTCTGCTTGTGGATATTTAGTTCCCTTTGCTACTAAGCCAGCAAATCTTATTTTCCAGTTTTGTGTGTGGTAGGCAACAGACTGTCAGCGGTCTCAGGCTGAGACTAAACCAATTCAGACACATTCAGTGTCATTCACAAGTAAACACTGGAGCGAGAGTGCTTGGATGATTGAGACAGATAGAAACATATTGGTTTATGTGTTTGCAATCCAGCAGGACTCGTTTAGAGACACATAAATACTTGGCTAGTCTAGAATTGTCATAGTCTGAGAACAGGGTGCTCTGGATGACTTAAATTGGCAGCTTTTGGTCATTTTACGGACACATGACAACTATTTCAGATGGGACTCATTACATTGCTAACAAATCAGACATCAGCACAGGAAAGCACTCACATTATACTGCGACCAAACCACTTTCATGTTGCTGCATGTAAAGCTATAAGTGTTGTCTCTAAATTCATCATCAAGCGTAGCTATTTGCAGAATGTAAAGGCAGGACTGACCACACTATAAAGAGAAGTATGCACTTTATAGTGTGGTTCTTTGCAACGTTAGCTCAGGGTTGGAAAAGCATCTCACTGCTATATTCACAAAGTCTATTAGCTTCAGTTAACGACTAGTAAATAAACAAGCAAATGGTTATCAATTCTATGGTAGTTTCACATGAAGATAGGGAAATCCTTTCAGTACTGCTAAAAAAAAAAACAGCTTAGACCAGCATGAATTTCCTGGCTGGTCTACCTGATGAACTAGCACAGTTTTAAACTTAGCTGGTGACGCTTGTCAACCAACATGTTCTTTTGTTAAAGCTAGCTCACTAAAAATGTCTTGCTAGTTAAGAATCCTATTTGGAAACCAGTGAACAACATATGCTACACTAGCAATGCTAGCCTTCTTAGCAGATTAGCGGCTCCCAGAGCAAAACAAATAAGAGATGCTATCTGCTAGCAGTGCCTCCTGCCAATGACATCACATCACATACAGCCTAATGCCATTTTCACTCTTTCAGAGAAGGCTTGAGGTTGGGGACAGAGCAATAAATTACTTCCCTTTATTCAGTGCTGGCCTCCGCACAAGGAAATGGGCTTAATAAATGAAGCTCATAACTTCTGAAATTCTACTTCGGAAGTGAAAACATATTGATGTACTCCCTGGAAACGTGCTATGTGCATGTGTTATGGTGAGCAGTCACATGACTGAAGTTTATGCTATCTGTAACTGAGAGGATATTAAAAGTTCTCATTTATGAAACCTTATAATATGCCTGAAGTTAACCCTTACTAAGCTGCAGTACTTGAATGGATGATTGTTACGAGCATTGGTTTACCTTGGTTTAACACCAATCCAAAAGTTGGTTAAGACAATAAAAATACTGGTCAATAAAAATATTGATGATCAGACATTTCGAGTAGATGTGTGGGGGATTAAAAGTCTAATAGGGAGTTAAAATAGAGACAGGAAAAGTTTATAAAATATAGGGAGAAAAGAGAGGTGCATGAGAAAGAGCGTGTACCGATAATGGTTTTGTTATATCAGCCTGTATTTATGCTGTTTCCCTCAGTCTTGTGATTATTTTTTATTTAAAATGGCATTGAAAAGAGATCTGTATTTTCATTTAAACTTAGTCATTTATATTTTAAAAAAAACTGCCACAATAACTCTCACCAACACTTACTATATTTGGGGTTGCATTAACTAGTCAACTTATCAACTATGATTAGCCAGTTGGAAAAAAAAAAAATAATAATTTGGTAGATGGTTTTAGCTGGTCTAAACTGGTCAATAGCTGGTTAACCCGTCACAATTTTCTAAAAAAGCTTGTTTGTCGTAAAGGGTTAGTTTACCTTAAAAATAAAAAATTCTGTCATCAATTACTCACCCTCATGTCGTTCCAAATCTGTATGACTTTCTTTCTTTTCTTAAGTTATTTTGAAGAATGTTGATAGTGTAAAATAAATTTTAATTTTAACTTTAATTTGAATTAATCATAACTAACATTTCTTTCCTTTCAGGGATAACATTTATATATGTTTTTGGTACTGAATGTCTAACACTTGGGCCAGAATTAGGCTACTGTGTGTCTAAAAATAACAAAAGGAGAAATAAAACTAGACAGGTTGTCCAGTTTTGTTATTTATGTCCAACCTCATGATCGAGATTTGCTCCTACCTAGTAACAAAGAATTATACATATGTAGAACCAATCAAGTTGGAAGAAAATGATGTAACGAATCGTGTCACCTTTACCACATTCCTTTTTTATAAAAACTGTTGTACCCTCTTGATCGGGAGATTTTCTCTGAAATTGGTCTGAGATCCTCCCGGCTGTGATTAAAGCATATTGAAGGCATTGTCTGGAGTCTTGTCTGATTACTGCTGTGCAGCAGGTTAGTGGAACACTGAAGATCTTATTCCCAAGTGTTAGTGTTCATAGGGGACAAGACGTTGTCCGACTCGAAGCAAGTTGTCGTCAGTAGACGATAAATTCTACCACAATAGCTAAGCAGTTTTGGTGCCCATATTGTATGGACATTTATCAAAATACCTTCTAATATGTTCCGCAGAAGAACATAACAACATGAATGTGAGTAAATTATGTCATTTTCATATTGGGTGAACCGGCTGGTAGTTGGTTTGTTGCTGCAACTGACCAGCTAATGACCACCTTAGACCATCTACCATTTTCCAATAACAAGCCTAAAAAGGATTTTCCAATTGGGTTATCAACTATTCGTGAATCACATGACTTCAGTTGCACTTGTTCTATTTCCATTGACTATTGTACATGGAACTGTAGCTGCATTTGCATGTCTAAAGTTTTGCACAGTTACCTGTAATTAAGTGAATCCAGTAAACTACGCTGGTGCAGCTGACATTTGAGATGAAGTTCATTTTGACTGTTAACATACAAGCCAAAATTCTTTCAAACCGCCCTGAAACTAATCAACTGTTACCCTGAGGCTAACAGAAACTGTAAGCGAGTGGGACATGACTGTCTTTTGCACCATGTTGAATCTGGCAGTGAAGATACGCAGATGTTTGTTTCTCACCTGTATCGTCTCTGTCAAAACAGCATTGGACTTGGCAGAAACAAAAAAGACCGCCAAACCTCCACTGTGTATTGAGCCAAACCTCAACCTGTAGATTAGTTGGCTACTTTCTGGACAACTAATTGATGAGCAGTTATGCATACGTACAACCAAACACAAACTCTTGCTTCCATAGATGTGCATGTGTTTGAGCATAGGGTTGTGTGAGAGCAAACGCATCTGTGTGAGTTTGTATGTACGTGTTTACTCAAAGCTGCAGCTGTGTGTACTGTGGGAGAGAGAGAAGACTCTTATGTGTTTTTGTGCAGCCCATTTCCCACCACAGCCCGGGGCTGCGTCACACAGCTTCCAACTCTCGCAGATCAGCAAGGCCAAACATATCATTACAGCAGAATTACACTATCTGTTTGTATCCTGTTGTTTTTGTCGACACATACCTCAAAAACCTCTGATTCTCTGGCATTATGGTGTTGAGCTGCTACGGTGGTTAAGCGTATGTGGGGTAACACAGTGCTGTTTTATCATATTAGATACATTTGTGTGTTGAAATTTGTTAATAATAATATTAAACAATAATGCTACTCTGTGCGTTCAATCGGCGGCTACTATGAGACACTGCTCCACACTGCAGTAAGCTAGAAACATTTGAGGTAATGCAAGTGGTAAGATTTTGGATATTTTAATCCAAAAATCTTACATATTGTGCCTTTAAGATCATTTCTGGACCAAACAGCTATCAAATCACCCACTTTAATTTTAGTTAGTGCTGCTTGCTATTGCACATACTTTGGAGCGCAACTCGAGGAGACAGGCTCTTGCTTTTTGAACAGACTTATGATTTTGTCTGCTAAATATTAAAATGGATAAAAATATATCAGAGAATGCTCAAGCTTTTTAAAGCAGCATGGATTCTGATGGGCTTCCAGTGTTTTTATTGTTCATCAGCTGAAAAAAAAATGTAATGATATTGTTCCTCTGTGCTGTCTTATCATTATAGTTATTGCTCTTGGTGTGAACAAGCCATTAACCCAAAGCCTACATAACATAAAAACTGCAAAGCTGCATAACCATGGGCTAAATGCTACTTTTATCTTAGCAATTGTATAGAAATGTGCTAATTAAGATTTAGAACACCTTAGCAACTGCATAGCAACCACCCCATTATACATGGGAATGAGTATTGCACAGACAAGGACAGAAAGTGTATTTGAAAATCTTTACAGGAATGTATTTGATGCAGGCATTTCAGTGCGTTTTGTGATCTGGATCTTTTGGATGCTCTAAATAGTTTCTGAAACCACAGATAGACTGAGGTTTGTTTTTCAAAGTCCGACACCATTGGAGCTCTCATCAAATATGTCTAGCCAGCTTACCCTGTCAAAAATACACATGCACCACATTGAGCAGAAGATTCTTATGTAAGAGATCATGTGCTTGGTTTGGCTGTAGTGGACTGTATGGTTTTTATATTGTACTTTATGCAGTCTAAAAGCTCAGAGCGACGATAATGGACTAAACAATAAAATGTGTCTGTAATCATTCACTTCCTGCCTATGCATGAAAAGGCTGTTTGAGGACAAAACTTAAGAGCTATTAATCCTGTTGTATATCAAACTATTATGATTCATATGTGTGTACTTCTCTTTTGTGCCAAGCATTTTGTTGCCTGAACTAAAAGGAACAAAACTGACAATATCTTTTCCTGTTTAACACCCATTCGCAATCATTTTACACAATCACAATCCTGCCCCAGGGACTTTATGTGTGTGTGAACTGCTACTAAAGTTTTGTTGTTTGTATCAGACCCATACATACATTGCAGACATTGCCCTGCACACAGTAGAATTCCATTTTAATACAACCACACTTTGAAATGACAGGAAATGACATCATCTGGGCGCAGCTTTAAAAAAAGCCCCCTCTGAAGATGAGACATGAGAAAAATGGTCATTCTGTCCTCTGGCTCATGAGAAAAAGTAAACCAGTTCAAAACAACTGTATGTTATGAGCCTAAATGTACAGTATCACATATCCAATCAAAACACCAGCGGTGTAAGGGGAAAAACCTCTCTTAAAAATTAATCAAATGCCTGGCAGGCCTCATTTCCTTATCCAAATGCAAGGGAGGTACTGTAAAACAGGACCATCAGCTTTCATCCTGTCCTGCTGACCGGAGGTCATTTTTCCTGTGTGTTGGAAGAAACTAGATCCATGTGCTTTGGGGTCGACAAGTCCTGCTGTGTTATGATAAGCGTGCCACCGAAAAGCATGACGTAAAACATTGAGGTTCATAATGATACCTTTACAAGGCATTTTTAAAGGGATAGTTCAACCCAAAAATGAAAATTTGATGTTTATCTGCTTACCCCCAGGGCATCCAAGATGTAGGTGACTTTGTTTCTTCAGTAGAACACAAATGATGATTTTTAACTCAAACCGTTGCAGTCTGTCAGTCGTATAATGCATGTCAATGGGAACTTTGACTATCAGAGGAAAAAAAAACATGCACAGACAAATCCAAATTAAACCCTGCGGCTCGTGACGACACATTGATGTCCTAAGACATGAAACGATCGGTTTGTGCGAGAAACCGAACAGTACCTCTAAATCACCACTATGCCCAACTGCCCTGCGCATCCGGTTAGTGAGGTCAGAAAACGTGTTCTGATGACGGAAGTGATGTCTCGCTCTTTGATTCAATGAGTGCGAGACATCACTTCCGTTGATCCTTCCTCCCTTTAGAGCGTCTCCAAAGCCACGCCTCCTCCAAAACACATGAACACGCACAGCAGAGTCTGTAAAGCATCACGAGATGAGAAAAAAAATGTTAAATTGTCTCAAAGCACATAACATTAAAATAATAATGAACATAAACAATTTGCAGAGCTCTTACTTGTACCACCTGACTGCTGCAGATTCGTTTCGCTGTTGATAGTGTTGACATAAAAACACATAAATCAGAGTCTGAGGACGTGAACAGCTCTGGATAGAACGTCACGGGTTGCCATCTCGTAATTACAGTTAAGACATGGTGTGAACGCAGCATAAGCTCATTGTTTTGGTTCAGGAGGAACTGTAAAAGGTTTACATCTGTCTACAACATGCTGATGACGTGTGATGTCTGTGCGAGCAGGTGCACAGAGGTATGGAAATACATGTGTTGACAGGACATTGTATAATTGCATTTGGACCTAATGCAATGATTGGATGAAAAATGTTTGTCCTGAGACTTCCACAGAAGACATATGTGCATTTTTAAATATTTAGACCACTTCTATTATTGATTGCGATCAGGATGTGAAGAGAGTTCAAACCAGTATGACAAAAAGTGTTTATAAAAAAATCGCCTACCCTACCTTTAAGTTTTCAAGATGGTTTGAGAATAGAATCTGCCATCTTTAGCCTAATTAGCCTAAGATAAGCCTAAGATATTCATATTTTGTCCCATGCCTGCATATCTGATTGTGCACAAACAGCTATCGTGTTTTTCTCATGAATATGGCTGCCAATAGTACTTCAAACGCTGATCCTCTCCCACACTGAACTTAGATCCAGCTTTGAATTTGATGCCTTGAAGTTTGTATGACAAAAATGCAAGAATTGCAAAGGCCCTTTGCATCTATCCAGCGTTCATTGACTCCAGAAAAACAAAACTTGCTAAACTTTGATTTCAGAGTAGCTTCAGAGAGATGGAAACAAAAGGTCAAAGTAAGTAGATTATAATGTTTATTTTGGCTAGTGTTCCAAATCTTACTAGGCCAAACTGCTGTTTCAGTTGTTTCAGTCATGAAATAGTCGCTGAGCTTCAAAATCATGTGCTAAAATGAGGCACTTGGCAATATGTTACACACGTCCAGTATATTGCCAGAACCAGCATGAAAATGAAGGGATTTTATTAACAAAACAGCAGAGACAAGCAGCTATGCCATTCTACAAAAGACACAGAGGGATGTGTGGGTTAATGTTTGTACAGACCAACTGGATGGGATAGCAACCACCTGCTCAGAAATTAAAGGCATAGCGCTGCTGTTGGCCATTACTTTGACTGCTGTGTCTGTGCATGACTCGAGTGTCTAGAAATTTCCTGGGGATTAGTACAGACAAATGTCCTGAGCAACAAAGGATGCCAATGTGTGTCTGTTTCTGTCAAGCTCCACATTGCAGATAATTGAAAAATCTAATCTTAAGGCTCTCCAGCTCTAGTTTCAGAAACTCATCAATGTTTGCACTCTTAGCTATGAAGGAAATTGTTTTTGTCTTGATGCAATGCCAGCAATCTCTCTGTAGTGTCAAAAATTAACCAGGGCTTAGGACAAAAACATCATATGTAATGGCAAAAAATACTATGGTGAATTATTTTCTATCAATT
>RJVU01075410.1:0-16789 GCA_003731715.1 Anabarilius grahami
TTTTGTACTAATTGTAGCTTATTTATTGAGGAAGCAGGACAACCAGCTATTAATGCATTACAGTAATCTAATCGAGACGTCATGAAAGCATGAACTAACTTTTCTTCATCAGAAATAGATAACATATTCCGTATCTTAGCAATGTTTCTTAAGTGTAAGAAGGCTGTTTTTGTAACATATGAAATATGATTTTCAAAGGACAAGTTGCTGTCTAATATAACCCCCAGGTCTTTAACTGTCGAGGATGGAGTAATAGTACATCCTTCTAAATGCAGATTGTAGTCAGAGATTCTGTGTACAAGTTTTTGGCCCAATAAGTAATACTTCAGTCTTATCTGAATTGAATAGAAGAAAATTATTGGTCATCCAATGTTTTACTTCTTTAACACACTCTGTCAGATTGGATAATTTAGAGATTTCATCTGGTTGTGTTGAAATATATAACTGAGTATCATCGGCATAGCAGTGGAAACTAATTCCATGTTATCTTATAATATTGCCAAGTGGCAGCATGTATATTGAAAATAGAAGAGGGCCTAACACATAACACATAATCCTTGCGGCACTCCATAGTTTACTATCGTTATCTTAGATTTTTCCCCCCGTTTATATAAACAAAATTGTGACGGTCTGATAGGTATGACCTAAACCACCGTAATGCCTGTCCTTGAATACCAGTGTAATTTTGTAGTCGATCTATAGTGTCGAACGCAGCACTGAGATCAAGTAACACTAGTATTGAGATACAGCCTTGGTCAGAAGCTAGAAGTAAGTCGTTTGTAATTTTAACAAGTGCAGTTTCTGTGCTATGATGAGATCTGAATCCTGACTGAAATTTTCATAGATAGCGTTTTTTTTACAAGAAGGAGCATAATTGGACCGACACCACTTTTTCTAGTATTTTAGACATAAATGGAAGATTTGAAATGGGTCTGTAATTTGCTAATACATTTGGATCTAATTGTGGTTTCTTAATGAGAGGCTTAATAACTGCTAGCTTGAACGGTCTTGGGACGTGACCTAGAGATAAAGACGAGTTGATAATATTGAGAAGAGGCTCTTCTGCTACAGGTAACAGTTCTTTCAGAAGTTTAGTGGGTATTGGATCTAGTAAACATGTTGTTGGTTTAGACGCAGTGATAAGTTTATTTAGCTCTTCCTGTCCTATAGTTGTAAAGCACTGCAACTGTTCTTGAGGGGCGATAATTGAGGCTGAATCATAAAACTCTGTTAAAGGTTATACATTTACAATTGTATTTCTGATACTTTCGATTTTCTCAGTAAAGAAATTCATAAAGTCATCACTACTAAATTGTAATGAAATGTTTTGTTCTGGAGATGTCTTTTTATTTGTTAATCTAGCCACTGTACTAAACAAGAACCGTGGATTGTTTTGGTTATTTTCTATGAGTTTGCGGAGATGCTCAGCCCTGACTGCTTTTAGAGTCTTTCTGTAACGGGACGAGCTGTCTTTCCACGCGATTCTGAAGACCTCTAAATTAGTTTGTCTCCATTTGCGTTCTAGATTACGAGTTTCTCTTTTGATAGCGTGAGTAATACTGTTGTACCAAGGTACAGTATTTTTCTCTCTAACCTTTTTTAATCTCATCGGTGCAACAGTGTCTAATGTACTAGTGTGTTTACACTAGTACATTAGATCATTTGTGTGTTTAGGTACAATAAGCAGCTGAGACAGATCAGGCAGGTTATTTGTGAATTTATACATATGTAGCGCCCCCTACCTGTCTTTGATTAATTAAGTAGGGCAGTGCACCAGATTCAATTACTATGTGCCTACTGATGTTGAAGATAGGCCCCTCTGGTGTCACAAATTAATTACTTCTCCTTTAGAAAGTTATAGTAACTTATGAATATCTTGTATATGAACAAACTTCTTAGAATGAATAAAACTCTGGTGAAAGTAACAAAATGTAAAGAATTTAATTAAACATTAAAAGGGGTTAAATCTATCTCAAAATGACAAATGGTTCAGAATGTGAGCAATTCACACAAACACATTTCTATTATATCACCAATTAACACAATATTACACCAGTAATGCAATACTTCAGGTGATGGAAATAATGGATTTTTTTCCTGTCACAAACACACGAGACGAAATTACAAAATAAACTCAGTATCAAAAAGTCACTCTGAAAAAACATCACAGTGTTAAATGTACTGAATAACCCCATATGAATCAATATAAACGCTGTGGGCCCACACACACACACAAGTCATTCACTACACACCCCGTTGCAGGCCTGAGACGTTGCTGGAGTACGTGGTGGCCTTAGAAACAGCAAACTGGCCTCTTCACTCTCCTGAGTATGAGGGGCGGTCCGTGCCAGTTCTAAGGCTAAGCAGGCGAAGGATAAGGCGCAGTCTACCCTTAGGTCGCCGTCAGATCGTGTCAAATTTTGAATGGGATTGATAGGGAGGGCAGACGTAGACCCGCGGCGACGTCACTGTAGAACTAATCATAGGCGGCGATGTGACGGCGGCGTATGTGAGAAATGTACATAAAAACTGACGTGTGATTGGTACATCTGAAATATGTACGTCGCATCATACAACGCCTGATCATCATACATCGCATCATATGATGCCTGATACATACGTTTCTACCGCCTTTAAACGCATTTAAAAGTTTCCATTAGTAGATGTAGGCTATTTGTTAGACTATTGATTTTACAATAATTAGTTAACTAACTAGTGGCAACAGTGCATAATAATTCTACATTTATTTCATGCATTATGAGTGTGCGTGTGTCTTTGTGTGTATTGGCTGGTACGTTAGTGTTGAAGTGAACAAATTAAACATGTTTTGAAAATTTAAAGGCATTATTTTAACTTGGATGCCATTGCCCTAAAAGCCTATGCTCAATTTTTCTATATCTTTTTTGTTCTTTTGTGATCTTGCCTGAATTTTCTTTGTCATTTAACGTTTTCTTCAACATGAGGTGGAGAACAAGTTATTCTGAGAAAACATTCTTGGTTTCATGGATATGGTTTATCTATTTGGGAAAATAAGAAGTTACAAAAATTATAAACAGTAAAAAGATGATAGTAGAAAAGGTTATTATTATTATTATTATTATTATTGTTATTATTAAATTTGTTAAAATGAAGGCATACTAACATGGTAACTTCTGACCAAAAAGAGGAGCAGTTATAATAGATGTATGAATTTCTGATGCCCAGGAGAACAGCAAATTCTAAACCAGGTATTGTCAGCTATGGTCTTTAAGGTCCACTTTACTGCAGAGTTTAGCTCCAACCCTATTCAGTTGAGAACTCCTGGTTTAGAATTTGCTGTTCTCACCCTGAACTATTATAATTTTATTTTTGGTATTATAACCACTGCTCTAAATCGTCAGCAATTTCAACTGCAACCTGAAGGCTTGGATATTAACCTTGTCCACTAGATGAAGCTATAAGATAAGGAATCGTTTTAGACTAATATTATTAATTTGTATTCTATCCCTTTGAATAGAAATAAAATGCATTTATTTATCAATTTTTTTTTTGTAACTTGTGTATTAACAGTATAGTTCATTTACATGTAAGTTTGTGAAATGTGAATCTCTAATAGCCTATTTGATGGTGGAAAAATATATATTTTAATATGATTAATGTTAAATCATATACATGATGAGATGTGTTAACTTACCTGCATTTTTCCATATTTTTGTATTTTTTCATTATTTATAATTATTTATTATTAATTTAGTAAAGTTTTATTTAACAGGCGGTGATTTCAATAAATATTAGTAGTAGCAATGCTATTGCTTTGAAAATAACAAAATCAAGTCCATCACTTGGAGAAAATGCATTACTCCCTTCACTGGTTCTTCAGCTTGTAGCAATAGCAGAACCCGTTTTGGTGCTAAATAGATCCAAGGATCCATAAAGAAATAAACTTCTAATTTTGTATCCTTTGAAAGTGCTATAAAGGACCCTGGTGTTGTAAATAATGTGTTTAATAATAGTTTTTTTTTTCAATACGATTAGTATATTATTATCTTTAAATTATAAAACTGTGTAGTTTGATGGTTGAGCTCCAGAAAACCATTAATGAGGTGGCTATGACAGTTACAGCTTTGAAAAACAAAAAAGCAGGAATAAAGAAATGCATATAAAGGGGTTATTCATGAAGGCGATGCGGTTCTAAATAGAACTGTTACTATTATCATATTTTTGAGGGACATAGGAAAGTCTTCCATAAGTCTACTTTTAATTTTTATTTTCCAGAGAAGAAAGAAAAAGAAATACGTGTTTGGGACAACATAAACATCTCTATCCCTTTAACCCTATGGTACTGTTCAGTTCAACAGTTGAGTTTGTGGCAGAACCATTTGCGGTCTTGTATTATTTTATTAACCACTACATAGCTATTTTAGTTATGAAAAAAATATTATATAAACGTTAAGCCAAAACGAATTCATTTAAAGCTAAACTGAAACAGAAACCTGCCTTATAACCTACCTCTCTAATTTGGCACAAATCCAAATGTCGATTTGGAGGCTAAACTATATTTATTATTTAAACGCTTTTACACAGACTTAAATGAGCAGTATAACCTTTTATATGTTTGTTTGTTTGGTTGAATGCATGTTATTTTGACAATTAACAACTGCGATGTCAAGTTACTAAAACTGATATGTTTTGTGTCCGCGTGATGAGGCGCCGATGCGTTCACTTGAATCTTAAAATAATCAGACATTTATGGTGTAATAACTTGAGAGAGACACACATGCAACACCATTCGAATCTGTGAATGGTTAAATAGGCCTATTAGTTTTGTACACTCACAAATAAAAACAAAACTTTGCTCGTAAAATAAACAAAGAATTTTCTGCCGTCTCGGTTTCCTTTCTGGGAACTTCTCAAATGAACCGAAACTCATATACTCAAGTCTATTGTCGCATTTCCCCCCTTTCATTTTGTTAACAGGCTATGTTAAGTTATGCGCATAGACATAGGCTATTTATTCATTTTATATAATTTAATATTTTTTTTCCGTTCACAGAAGCGCTGCAGATGCGTGATTATAATGAATCCTCATGTTCTGTTGTTTATTTTGCCATTTGTTCATGTAGGCTAAAACTAAACCCCTGGGACTTTTTTTAATGATTCACAGACACTTATCAATTCTAATTTCGTTTAATTAATTTAATATAATCTTGTCGGTTAATGAAAAGATGATCGCGTCAGTTGAAAGTCAGGGGGAAAAAACCCCGAAAAGATACTGACAAGGCAACAATAATTTTCGTTCAGTTTAAGTTTTTCAACTAATATTTATATTTTCTTATATTTCATGTTTATTTCGATTAGCATAAATGTTTAAATAGTTTTTGTTATTACTATAATAACCCTGCAAAACCACAGAACTGCATTACAGTAAAAAATTGGTACTTTCTAGACTAGATTAGAGCAATTAGGCTATTAAATATCTTCCTTGTTCCCCCTTTTTTGTTACATATACATGGCTAAAATGTGCCTAATATTTCTATAGGCTAATGAAATAATACCGGCATTTAAAAAAAAAAATTCATTAGGCTATTTTTGGTGCCCCTCAACACTTGGTGCCCTACGCACATTGTGTGATGCGCGTGGTGGGAGCGGCGGCGCTGTTTCTTACTATTGTGGTTGTGCTGCTTAAAAGTAGCCTGGATGCCAGCCGAACTTAGCCGTGTATTTTAGAGTTCGGTCTGGACTCGATCCGTAGAAGAGTAATTATGCCCGAACAGAAACTGTTCGGACCAATCACATTGTCAGGGCGATGAGTGACAGATTATCACCAGAAACGTAATCAGCCACGTCATCAAAGAGCGCTTGGGTTGAATTAGTTTACAACAATGATGGCTGTTGTTGAAGAACTGAGATGTGTAGATTCCGCCATCGCGTCCGTTATAGAAGATATCGACAGCGCATTAATTTTAAAAGATTTAAAAATTATTTTTACAACACCGGCAAATATTGTTTACGCTCATCTTCTACTAGTTCCAGCATCCAACTATGCGTCGCTCAACATACGTCACTTACTCTGTAGCTCTGATTGGTTGTAGGTCTATCCAATTGAGGTCTTTCCTGGATCGGTTGAAATACGCCCCCATAATCAAAGCCCAACGGAGCAGTATCAGACTCATATTCTGACTAGAATTGAGTATGACCACGTCAGGCTAGCTTAAAAGATTAGTTCACCCAAAAATGAAAATTCTGACATTAATTACTCACCTTCATGTCATTCCAAACCCATAAAGACATTCATTAATCTTCGGAACACAAATGAAGATCCTTAAAAAGTAATTAAAATCATTAAAAAGATCTTCATTTGTGTTCTGAAGATGAAAGAATGTCTTATGATGTCTTAGATTTTGTACATTAACTTAAAAATAAATTTTATTCTTTTACCAGTCCCTCCAGAAAAACGCGGATTTTTTTTTGTGATTGTTGCGGGCAAAAATACTTGATTTTGCGGCACGTTTTCTTAAAAAATGCGATGGAATATGCGGGATATTTTTGCAATTTTATGCGAAATTTACTGCGGTTTGATGAAAAAGAGAAAAAAAAGGTGATTCCCCCAACACCCTGTTCTCACTAAGCTACTACCTTAATGTAAAGATTAATTTCTTATTACTTCCTATGATAAGCAAGCATACTAAATCAAAGAATATTTAAGTTCTCATTCTGTTTTATTTCAGACCTTAATTAACACATGGCTCAAACTTCCACAAGCTTCCACAACCTTCCGTCTGTGTCCAACACGCAGTTGCACGGAGAGCAAAATAATTTGCCACTACTTATTTTTGTTGGCAAATGAGATAGGCTTATTTAAGATGAGCAAATTCTGAACCCATCACCGGTGATCACCGCAAGATGAATGCCGGTTAGAATGTCAGAGAATGGGCCGTCTGGCTCTGATGTCATGCCGACGTGTATCAAAAAAAAGTATCGCGAGGGCGAGGCAGATGTGTCGGATTCTGCAGTCGAGCGCAGTTGCTGAGAAGGAGGTCTCTGCGGAACAAAAAGGGGCGGTTCCCAACTTTGGGGTGTTGTCACACTGGAATAGGTGTTTTTCAACCTCTTTACCTGATTTGCTCAAATCGAGTGGGAGATTTCCAGAAAACAATAAGAAATATGTCTTGTATATGAATGTAAGTGTTTTATTTAAGTTGTTTAATAGTAGTTTAACGTTTCTTTTGTGTGACTATGCTGCTAGCTCGTAAAAAGCTTCAAGCAATCTACTTTCACTCACTTCTAGCGAGAACTATTATTAGCTAACATTCGCTATTCTATTTGATGAATCTGTTAGTCACTTGATTTGTTTTAGTTTTACTATCAGGTTGAGGCTACAGTGTCTGTGGTCAATAAAATGATTATAAAGTTTAAAGTCTTCAGAGTCATTTCAGGTTAACACATTTTCTTTACTTTAAAGCTTACACAAGGTCAGTAAATAGTCTCATTAATGCACATAAAGCTTATACTTGTACAATATACGTTGAGACAGTCATGTGTTTCTGTGTGGTTGATAGCCTATAAAAAACAATTACACTTAAAATTAAAGTTAATATAAATCACAAGCACTGTCTAGCCTCTCTCTGCTCGTCTATTAATATAGTGCAGTAGGCTATTATGCCATTTTAATATATATATATATAATACTATATAGCTTTTATGACGACGGTTTACACTATGCACGTGAAATTTGGCATGCAAGAGATTAAATAAAATAGGCTGTTAATCGCGTGCCATTGGTTGTGTTCTTCTGCGTTCTTCATATTGAAGAGCATCAATTATTATACAAGACTTGTAGCACAAGAAGGCGATCTAGCCATAAGAAACTATTTGAGGTGAAAAAGGTGAAGAGGTGAGAAAATACCGTAGTAATTTATAGTAAATAATACTATAGTGTTTTTGAACCATACTTGAATTAATTTGTTGTGGTAATTCAATTGCTATGGTATAACAACTATAGTGATATAAACAAATTACGTTACCCAATACTGTACTACGTTTTCTTTAAACTATATTATGCTACAATACACGCAGTTTACTGTATAAAAAACTAAAGTATACTACAGCCTATGCTGTAGCATTCATTAAAGTGTTGTAAATGCTATAATATATATAGTATACTACTGGTTCAAAAACACTATTTAGCTACTATCAATTACTATAGTATTTTTTTCACCCCATGTCCAACCACAAATGACGCCGATTGGTAAGCTTCACAATACATCCCGTGTCATTATAATTCGTAGTTTATGCATAATAATAATAATAATNCTGACAGCCCAAATTTTGCCTTGTTTTAGCCTAGACGGCCGGGCTATGTTTGGACGGCTATTAGACGTCTAATAGACATAAAATTGCTTGCTGGGAAGTGTTGTAAATGCTATAATATATATAGTATACTACTGGTTCAAAAACACTATTTAGCTACTAGCAATTACTATAGTATTTTTTTCACCCCATGTCCAACCACAAATGACGCCGATTGGTAAGCTTCACAATACATCCCGTGTCATTATAATTCGTAGTTTATGCATAATAATAATAATAATAATAATAATAATAATAAAAACGGAGTAGGCTAATAAAACTTGCATAAATCATATATTTCGCCCTCTCGAGCTATAAGCTACAGGTCCTGTAAATTAGTTCATACTCTTCAAAATAAATGAATATATTAGTAAAATGTTTCCATATATCTAGGCACTCGGGAAAAACGCAGTTTCCCTGTTACGGAAGTCAAGCATGCAGCAATATTTTATTTATTTATTTTTCATTATCTCGACATAATTGTTTCTCGAGATCTAAACATTAAAAAAGTAGTTGTGATCATGAGAAAACAAGAAAATAATAAATAATGAATGGCCTTTCAGGCTTCCGTACTTAAAAAAAAAAAAAAAAACGCCTATCCCGGCTTCCGTACGTTTTTGGTTGGATCGTTGAAAACACTTTTCTCAGTTAGAAAACACCCCAAAATTGGGAGACGCCCCTCTTTTGTTCCGCAGAGACCTATACTTGCAGTTGCTCTCCACCGACTCCGCTGACCAAAAGCACGATGGGAAACGACTTAATGACGACACAGCTTAATGCTTATTGGTTTAAACAACCGTGATGTATTGAGCTCTTTTAAAATGTTTGATTTTAAAACTCTAATATCATGTTTTTATGTGTAAAAATAAAGTGCAAATATTCCCAAACTCTCTGACACTGCGATCTCTCTATGGGTTATGTGATTGTTGTCATTTAGGCCTATATAAAAAAAAAAAAACTAAAAAAAAAAACATGTCTATAATTAAAGTTAAAATGAGTGATACACACATCTTTACATGTCGTTTTTGCCAAAATAACTTGCGAGTTGTATATTGCATCATGTAAGTGAAGTCAACAGTGATTACAAGGTGTTTGGTTTCAACCTTTGACATGTTATATTGTGTAGGCTGTGCGTAGCCACAATTTAGCTCGTAGTCAGACCGGCTATTTGAAGCCCACATATAGTCAATCCTGATTTATTGTAGTTTTTGGACAGGAAGTGCATGAGATGGTTGATATCTCATGTTCGCAATGTCAACGATTTCTACAAGATTTAAGTGGCATTTCATGACATGGTCTATATGTAGTCATGATTTAGCTCTGAATTGGATAGGCTATGTGCAGTCTGCTTTTAGTCCATCTGGCGAAATCGAGGCAATTTATAGTCTAGTTTTTACGGCTTGGCTATAGCCCGGATTCAGACCAGCAATGAGTGTAACCAAAATAGTGTTAAGTAATTTTCGACCACAAAGCTTGTGGGATTCTTGATATACTTGCATTTATACATTTATATGCAAGTATAATTTACAATTATATGCAAGTATACATTTGAAACAGCATATTTTTGCTGTCACACAATCCATTCTACGATATCATATATATTCATATTATATATATATATATATATATATCAGGGTATAGCCAAGCCATATATTAATTATAATTATATACCGCACACATATATGACTGTATTTAATTTTAAGTAAATAAAAATTTACAATTCTCAACCGCTAGATGGCAACTGTGGCTCTACTGAGACATGACCACTGGCAACGCGAGACTTGAACGTTAGCTCTCGATCACTGTTGCCAGATCTCGCGACAAACATTTCCGCATTTTACAACTGTTGGAGACGGAGAGCAAGCAACAGCAAATGTTAAAGCAAATTCTTTTCTGCTTTTGGTCTTGTAAGTATCTGTGTTTTTCATTTTGACATGTATTTATTATTTATGTACATTATGTGTAGGAACCGTGACATTTTAGCGGGTAACAGTGCAGACTCAGAGTAAGTGTGGTTAGATTAACATACATGCACATGTACTGTAGTGTTTCCTTGTGCCCTAAAACTCTGTAATTTTCTAAATACAAGGGGGTAAACATGAAACCTGTGCACCCTACTATTATATGTTATGGAAGCCTTGTATATCTTTTAATCTTTTGATCATTATGAAAGAAAAATGTGAGTTTTTGATTTGGCAAGACAAGTTTATTTTGTATAGCACATTTCAACAACAATGTTCAAGGTAATTCAAAGTGCTTTACATAAAACATGGAATTTATGGAACTGAAAAATAATCAGGTTGTTTTATAAACCAAAAAATATTGTTAACATTTTTTATTTAACTTTTTTTTTGTCAATGTTTTATATTTTTATTATGTTACACATTGTAATTTTCTTTTAATGTTTATTTGTATTGTATTTGTAAAATTTAATTTATTATTTTTTATCATTGTGTATTACCTTGAGTTATTTTTCTAAATATAACCTTTTATATTTAATTTGTTTGGATGGATTGTCATTTATGAGAACCTGTTATATTTAAGTGAAAAGAATCCTTTAGCCATTATTTTGTTGTCTATTGCATATAAATATGTAGTTGTCTAATAGTCGTCTAATTGATGACTAGTCTACTCTTGGGTGATGGTTAGACGTCTATTAGATTTTCACTGACAGCCCAAATTTAGCCTCCATATTCACCGTCTATATGTAGTCGTCTAATAATCGTCTAATTGATGACCATTTTGGGGTTATGGTTAGACGTCTATTAGATTTTCACTGACAGCCCAAATTTTGCCTTGTTTTAGCCTAGACGGCCGGGCTATGTTTGGACGGCTATTAGACGTCTAATAGACATAAAATTGCTTGCTGGGAGGTGTCTGGTCCACTACGAGAACAGAGAACTGTCTGGCCGTTTCTCAAAACCAAGTTCACAAACTTCGGACTCGCGTCCTTGGTAGTTAGGACTTGGCAAGTTCGACTCCGGAGAACAAACTTCCGTGGACGGGAGAACACAAATCCAGTGATTCTGCAAATGGAACAGCAGAGTACTTGATAACCGGAGAAGCCAGAGCGAGCTGAGTGACGTTATCTCTTTATGTATGTTTTAGCCAACAATAAAACGAAATTTGTTATAAAACACCACTCTGCCTCTTTTTCGTTTTATTTAAAAAAAAAAAAAAAAAACTAATAGTCTCAGGCAACGAGTGATTGATTATCTGCAATGTCTGCATATATTTATAACAACGAAATATTAAACAACCCTGCCTCTTTTCGTATATATTTCAAAAATATTAAATGTAATACTATTTGTACATACTCTGATTAACTTCACTGTAATAAAATGAAATAGGCTATAACATAAAACAAAACCATGTCTCTATTTGTTTTATGTCAGTTTAATGATCAATAATAGCCATTATAAAAGGTAAGAATATACAATAAGAAATAAAGCAAACAATTCAGTAAAGCGTACAATCAGCGCTTTAGTAGGATACAAAAGTTAAATAGCCATATAAAGTTATGAAACGTCACGTTGCCCTCAGCCAGAACGGAGCCAGCGGCAAACGTCAGAAGGACTAGCCGAGGTAAGGCTGCTCTCGGCTGGGTACATGAGCGCTGAGCGTCCGGTGATCGCCTGGATCTCAACAACTCCGACAACGTCAGATCAAATTGTCAGAAAGGCGCAATCTTTATCAATAAACCACAAATTTGAGCTTTAAACCAGCACATTTTCGCCTGAAAATCTCTTAAAACTACATATGACATAATAACAGTAATATGTTTAAATTATGCGGGGTTTCTCCTTTACTATTGACGCTTGCTGGTTAGTACGAGATGCATTCTGGGATACTTGGCTGTCTCAAGTCTGCACAAGCCACCTCTCGATGCATCCTCGATAAAAGGGGCGGATCAAGAACACATCCGGGGATTTGAACTGAACTTGGCTAGATGCGAACTTTGAATTGGAACAGTACTTGGACAGCGACTGATGACGTTTCACAAGTCCACAAGAACACAAGTAGCCTACAGACAAGTACGCATATTGAGAAACGGCCTCTGTCTTGCCTGCACTTTTTTCACTCCTCCCCTCACTGCAGCCCCCTACTCCCCTACTCTCGGCTGAACTTAAAGGGTTAGTTCACCCAAAAATGAAAATTATATCATTAATGACTCACCCTCATGTCGTTCCAAACCCGCAAGACCTTCGTTCATCTTCGGAACACAGTTTAAGATATTTTAGATTTAGTCCGAGAGCTTTCTGTCCCTCCATTGAAAGTGTTTGTACGGTAGACTGTCCATGTCCAGAAAGGTAATAACAACATCATCAAAGTAGTCCATGTGACATCAGTGGGTTAGTTAGAAGTTTTTGAAGCATCGAAAATACATTTTGGTCCAAAAAATAACAAAAACTACGACTTTATTCAGCATTGTATTCTCTTCCAGGTCTGTTGTTCATCCGGGTTCACGACTCCGCAGTGACGCTGCTGACGTGTTATCTGGTGCGCCAGAGCTTCGTTTACAGTCTGAGGGAGACGCACGCTGTATTCAAGCTATTCTACATCGTTTGTATTTTGGTATTGCTATATAAAATGGTGCATAAGTGTGCATGTCGCGGATGTCCTAATCGCCAAAAACAACAACGTAAAAGTGCATTACCAATGCCGACAGATGAAAGGATTCAATGAAATCAATTCAGTGGAAAGGATTCCGGAAGAGAATAGGCTACAATGCTGAATAAAGTCGTAGTTTTTGTTATTTTTGGACCAAAATGTATTTTCGATGCTTCAAAAACTTCTAACTAACCCACTGATGTCACATGGACTACTTTGATGATGTTTTTATTATCTTTCTGGACATGGACAGTCTACCGTACAAACACTTTCAATGGAGGGACAGAAAGCTCTCGGACTAAATCTAAAATATCTTAAACTGTGCTCCGAAGATGAAAGGAGGTCTTACGGGTTTGGAACGACATGAGGGTGAGTCATTAATGACATCATTTTCATTTTTGGGTGAACTAACCCTTTAAGGCGAGGCTAGGCGCATCTCAAACAAGCCTAATGATTTGCGTGCTTCATCATGGTTTCACCGATGGGTTTGCAGATGAACTAGCTGAAATCGGGAATTTATGCGGCGAAAGTGCGGCGTATTTGAAAAAATGCGACCCCCGCTTAAATATGCGGACTTTGGCTGATTATGCATGAAATCAGGCAATCGCATAATCGCGTTTTTCTGGAGGACTACAGAACACACAGAATGTCTTGCAGTTGCACGTTCCTTCATTTTTAAGCTATTTGGCTGATTTTTTTTATATAAGCAAATAAGCATAAAAAAATGAATTAAGGACCTTTTTTTGGACTGAAATTTATCTTTTATAGTTTTCCTCTTTGTACATTGCATCTCATTACATATAACTTGTGATTTAAAACAATTTCTTCATAATGAATTAAAGTTAGTGTTTCACACTTGATTCCTTGGCTACAGTGATGTAAAATTAATCTTGCTGGAAGGTCTGAGTAAAACAACCTTTTAACTTCCATTAAATGTCACATGACAAAATTTGCTTATACTTGCTTATACTTCGAGCAAAACTGCTTTCTGACCACCCAAACCTTTTCTGTGGTTTAGTTTAATAAAGTTAGATGGTATTCAGGCTAAATATTTTTGCAAGCAACATATATTGGTAATATTTCATTATAATATTGAGGGGCGTTTCATATTTTAAGATATGCAAGTGCAAGCTGTTTTCAGTTAAAACAGCTCAAATATGCATTTTAGTCTTAAAGAAAAAGTTCACCCAAAAATGAACCTGTAAGAGTTTCTTTTTTCTGTTGAACACAAAAGATGATATTTTAAAGAATGTTGGTAACCAGACAGTTGACGGTAGCCATTGACTTCCATAGTAGGAAAAAAAATACTATGGAAGTCAATGGCTTTAAATTATCTTATTTTGTGCTCAACAGAAGAAAAAACTCATACAGGTTTGGAACAACATGAGTAAATGGTGATAAAGTTTTAGTTTTTAGGTGAACTAAACCATTAAGCCTTCTCTGTAAAACCGAGGCAGTATATTTTATTACCAATTTGTTTTTGAAGGGTCCTTAAAAGCCATAAATGTCATGAAACCGAACCAGCCGAGCAAGCGTCATTGAGATAAATGTGAATATCAGCACAAAATATGACATTTATGGAATTAGCTTTAGCATGGTGGAAATGATCCACAGTAGACTGACCATGTAGCTCAAGTGAATATCATCTAGGCTTATTGTCTGGCAGATGACATGCAGAGGATCTTTAACAAGTAATTTACTATTTATACACTTTACAGAAGTCTTTGTGAATGTGTGCTGTTATTATGTGCTGACCTGATTCTGGATCAGTATGAGCATTTGCGTGGCATCTGATCAACCTCTAGATGTCTGGTCACATCTCACCTCTCCCTTTNGTTCTCATGAGAGCCTATTAGATGTTTATTAGCGAAGCTCTACTCGCTCCCCAGTCTCACCCTGATAGACATCTCAACACGTTGTTTAGATGTCTGGTCACATCTCACCTCTCCCTTTATACCAATCACATCAATTTAGCAACGATTACTAGCAGCTGTTGATGTTGAAGTTGAATATAAAGGGTTTTAGACATTGATTTTCCAAAAAACAAAAAGATAAACAAAGAAACATTTTGATGTAAAATGAAGAAACATTTCATTTTGTGAATTATTTCTAGGTCACAAAGCAAATAGTAAGGGACTATTGTTTCCGAACTGAAGACTGAAGTTCACAGTGAACAGTGTGTGTCTGTGACCACTAGAGGGCAGTGTGAGCTTAATGATACATTGAGACAGAATGTAGTTTTTCTTACTTTTTCTTTCTTACAGGGAAAGTGTCAGCCTGTCCACGTTCGTTTTATGGGAAACTATTAATGTAGTACTATTACTGAAACATAAATTTTATAAAACTGAAAAGCAAAAATGACCACTACTTTACTATTAGGCTACTTATATTTTTTTTTTATTTTTTATTTTTTTTACATAAATATCGCCGTCAGCTCGTACTGCCGTTAACACGGTTTGTTTGTTCATGTGACGTTCGGCATAAGCCTATTAGGCTGGATATCATTGGTTTGAAACGAAAAAAGAAAAATTCAAAGGGGTGGAGTTGATGACCAGTGACATGATTTATTTTACGTTGTGCCATGACTGAAGCACGTGTTTTGTATGCGGATGTGACACATTTGGGTAGTTGACAAATAGAGTGCCCCAGGGATGACGCGTTTTTGTAGGCCAACCCGGAAGTTAGCGGCGCACGGGTTCCCTCGATCGAAATTTTTCCCATAGACTTTTGGAAAATCGCAGAAAATAAACTCTGTGTTTAACAAAGGGTATGACACTTACACGTTTTGTCTATCAAGAAAATCTTTTCAAGTTAACACAGTATTCATACATTTTGAAGCCTAAATAAAGTCGTCAGATATAAAAAGCTAACAGTAGGCTATAAACGGACTACAGCACGCCATGGTCACGGATCAACGTCGTCACCACCAAGCTTCCCCAAACTTTATTTAAAAAACAACTTTATTTAAAAACATGCTCGCTGATTATGATCTGTGCTGTGTATGAATATCCACTTTTTCATGAGAAATGCTGTCCAAATGTTCTGTTTGTCATGATGACGTCTAAAGTCCCCGCCAAAGGAAGTAGTCCATTTTAGCAATTTGTTAGCAACCGCTGATTTTAAGACACAGTAAAAGTTTTAAAAATCACAAGTGGGTTATAACTGGTGTGTTTTATGTCATAGATCAAAACATGAAAGTATTTAGAGGCTTTGTTAACCACAGACCTTATTTCAGGCGATTTAGCAAAAACCTATTAAAAAAACCCATAGACTTGACGGCGTTGGAACCGGAAGTCCTAAAATGCTAACTCGCTTCTGTAATGTTTGCTCACGGCTAAACTATACTATGGATGTAATAACTTGAACCGACACGGAGCTTTCTTCACTGTGTGCTTTTATTAGCCTCACTCTCTCTCATCTCGCGGGATGCGAGATTTGCCCGAGGGCTACGGTGTCACTTTTAGGACATACAGTATCAGTCAGGATGTTACATCTCCCTTCTCAAAAAAAAGTAAATGGCATTACCCAAGCACGTACAACATTTTCTGCGAACATAACAATTGTGCTGAATGGATAGATAAACGATCTGACAAATACAGTCTGTAGTCGTTAGCGTCATTGCTGTGATGTAAACAGGTATCAGGTAGCAGTTAAATGACATACGACATGTGCACCAATAAGTCATTAGTTTTAAGTCAGAAATAATGTTTTCATTTCCCATGTGATTCAAGTAACTTAAAGGTGAACTAGTTGTGTAAGAAAAACAGAACAGGCAGTTAAACTGATTGCACATTGTTTCAGAGGTAGTAGGCAAGTAACAGGTATTAATAAAACATGAAAACACCTTTCT
>RJVU01075410.1:17546-37968 GCA_003731715.1 Anabarilius grahami
TTTTTTTTTTTTTTTTTAAATACATATTTTAATGTAGCGTGAAGTCTTATGTTTGAGAAAATATAAGGGGTCACAAACTCAATCAATTCTTTCACTGTTTTTTTGAACATTTTTACTGAACTGCACCCTTAAATGTGTCCTATGGTGTGACATAACAATTAAGAACTCTTAATAACATACAAATAGCATTTGCGTCATTATCTAGGATCTCCTCCCTTCTGCGTGGATCCCTGTTCATTTTCTCTCTATACTTCCTTGTCCTCTCCCTTCCACTCCCTCCCTCAGTTCTTTCTGCTCAAAAACAAATTATCACATTTTATACTTATTTTAATGACACCAGTACAAATTTTAAGCAAAACATAATTTAATGTAATTATTGCATTTAAGAAACCTGAAAATGATCAAAAAATAATAATTTGCAAGACACATTTGCATAATTTTCCATGATGTATCAAGATCCTATGCTTTTAGAAATATATTTATGAAAAAAATGATTGCCATTTACTTAGACACTTGTAAAATTATACTTGAGATATTTATTAACATTTTTATGCTTTTCTTTTTAATTTATAAAAGTTGTAATTTATTGAACCATGCTTGAGACAGTCACACCATAGGACTATTCTGAGATTTGGCTCAAAAATATTTAAAAATCTAATAATAAAGCAGTTTTTATATCAACAGGTCCATGTAAGACAAAGACATTTTTAAGCATTTACTACATTTTAAATGATGACAATAGTAATTATATTCATTTCTGTCTTGTGAAACAGTGAAAATGATGATATATATAAAAAATGATGACGTCTTTAGCTGGCACAGGAGTCCTATTTTGAGATTCAGTCTGCTCTCGACAAAGAGTCAGTTGGCACAATGTTCTGTTGTTTGAGCAATCTTGAGCTCAGATTGACGTCATCATCATTACAAAGTTTATCTGATAGCATCTAATTATGGAAACATACTGGAGTGACACACAGTCAAAGGGACTGAATGTTCCAGGTTTGAGCAATCTTATATGTCATTACACCTGTCAGCTTTTATTTATTTATTTTTTCCAGGTAGGATTCTTAAAATAATTCAAGACATTTGTGCATGAGCACAATTGTGTGAGGGGAAAAATCTGCTGTCACAAATTCCTCTGTCATGTGTGTTTTGTGTTCAAGGACTTCTATGTTGTTTTTCTAGTTTCCTGTTCCTGTTACATTAGTCCTCTAATATAGAGGGTATGTACGTGACGTCACCGTCGACCGTTACGACTGCGGTTACGCCCGCTGAGTGGCAAAAGACTGAGCGGCAGCATTGGTTTTCAGCGTGAATGTCGCGAAAAACACACAAAACACATCCAAAACGGGAAAGAGCTTTGTGATTGACTGTACAAATAGCTTTGACACAAAACCTGAGGTATATATAAAAAAATGAAAAAAGCAACAAAAAAAAAAGCAAATGGATCACTGCAATCCACAGAAACAGCTGGACTCCAAGCAGAGAAACATGGATTTGCAGTAATCATTTTGTGTCAAATTGTTGGATTTTGAGGTAAAATCATACCGTATATATTGTATTGTTATATATTATGTTGACAACTCATCAATTAAATATTTACCATCTTATATTCTGTATAATTTGGTGTTTTTAAATAAACAACACTGACAAAAACAATACTATAAAACTATATATGTTTTAGGGCTGGACAATATGACAATATAACATTGATACAAGTGATTACTCGGATTTAAACCTACCTATATTGTAGTTATTTAAAATATTCACAGGCAGATTTGCTTTATGTATTTATATGTGCAAATCAGGCACATATAAATGTCAGGAAACACGACTCCTGGCTGCATGTCAATATCCATGGATTAGGTTTATTTGACAAGTTGTAAGGAACACTTTCAATTCCAACCTTTAGTGTAATCGTTTGTTTTACTCACGTTTTCGCAGTTTCCCCTATTAAATCCAGTCACGCAGCAGGTTCTTTTGCCACCCAGTCCAGCTGAGGGAGCGCTTTTTCGGCGGGAAAGTGACGTTGACACATACCCTCTATACATGGGTATTCAATGACGTCACCTTTTTGTTGTGGCCGCCATCTTTAGGACCGTAGTGCCACCAACTGTCGATTCCAGGTTTAGCTAACGTTAATTCTGCTGTCTATGATTCCGGGGGAAATGGCAAACGTTAACGTCAAAGAAACGGGCTCTGCTGACGTTACTCAGACGAAAATCGCTCATCTCTCTGATATAGAAAAGCAATGCTATTACAAGAAAATTGATATTTTGGGTTTTGATCCGTATTTACTTCCGAATCAACTACTGACCCCTCTGAAATCTGTCGTTAAGGTGCCAAACATGTCTTTTGGCGACATTTACATCTACCTCGTCCACAATCCTTCTCCATACAGCGGGGAGTCCCTCAAGGCATACAAGAGCACTGAAGCGTACATGTATTTTAAATCAGAATGGGTGAATGACCCTCGAGTTTATCATCTGGAGATGAAGAAACTTTTCTTATTTACAGGAAAGGTAAGATATTTGTTTACTTAACTTTACTAGCTATGATACTAACCTGCTACGTGATGCTAGCTTGGTAAATGCTAGGATAATAATTAACAATTGGCAATGGATTTTCGTTTTTTTAAAGCTGACCTTACGTTTGTTAGCGAAAACATAATGTAGAAAATAGCTAGGAGTCTTAGATAATGTTATATATGTTGAACTTAAACACCATTGGTTAATCTGGCTATATTGCTAAATTTATAATTCTCAATTTGTGTTTCAAATTTAAGGTTAAGCATTCACAAAACCTTTCTGTGAACCCTACACATCCCTGGATCACAGTCCAAGAGGACGGGACAGTACTTATGGCTCATTGCACCTGTAAGGCAGGCCTAGGAGAGGTCTGCTCTCATGCAGCAGCTCTTCTGTACTCTGTGTTGGCTGCTGCTGATATTAAAAACGGGCAGGCTTGCACCGAGAAGCCCTGTGCTTGGGCTCAGACAAGTATGAACTCTGTCAGAGGGGTACCATATGAAGAGATCTGCAACATCAGTTTCTCCCATAAACAAGAGCCATGTTCAAGCCTTGAAGATCAAGGTCCTGGTTGTCCTGATATCAGACCATCAAATAAAGACTGCCAAGCATTCTTTGAGGCGCTTCATATTAGTGAATTGCAGGAGTCCAAACCAAAGAAGAGTGCCATCCTCTCTGTCATCGAGGGCCACTCCCACAGGTAAGATGCTCTGCTCCACGGAGAGACTGAAAAGCTCTTTTGTGGCTTGCACATAATACTTTACAACTCATCTCAGTTATGACAGGGGGAAAACAAAAACATGGGCTAATTATAATGACTTATTACTACAGGACTAGAATATTTTACTCTTCTTTTGTCACTTTAAATAGTCTGGACACTATTTATTGTCACTTAAAATGTCTTGTTTCTGTTTCTCTCTCACAGGTACATCCCAAAGGTGATGCAACTGGACTTGCCAGCTCCTCTTTCCACATTGTACTCAAGCACCTGGCTGGAGATGGACTTTCCCTTGCTGCTGATTGAGAGTGCCAAGGTCTTTGATGATCTACATCTAACAAAGCAACAGGTAAACATTATAAACATTATCCTTATAGTTTGCAATAGGCCTACTTCAATTGTATTGGAGTGAAATATCCATAATGATCAGGCTGTTTTGGTACAACTCTTAATATTTCAGTGTATCAGTTCAGGTGAAATAAATGATAAGCCTTTCCATTTTGAAAGTATTCCTATGGATGATTTTCTTGAATGTAATCAGTTTTAGTCAATCTATACCAGGGTTCCTCAATAGACGGGCCACATCCGGCCCACGAGAGAAAAATGTTTGGCCCGCTAAATATTCAAATATTGCTATGACAAAATATAGCCGCAACATTAGAGCTATGGATTGATTGAGAGAGCTGCAACGCGCGCACACAAAATTCAGTTTTCTCTCATGTCTTGACCGGACACGTACACAAAAAACCAAGCTCTGCAAGTATTCTTGTAAAAAACAATTGAAGTCGCACTCTCATTTCGGTTTCATTGTTATTAATATGCACAAGGAAGAGAGAGAGCAGAGACAGCGCTTAGTTTGTAGACAGAGAGTGCGCGTGCAGAGCTTTCTGCTCGTACAGGCACACCAAAATTCAGATACCTCTCTCATTTCTGATCAGAAAAATTATCCAATCTGTGACTGGAAAAAGCAATATATGATCCAAACAGTGAGTTTTGTGACCCTTTGAACCACTATTAAATGGTAAGGTGAAGATGAGCAGGAACAGTTGGCATGCATAGAAATCCAGATTTTTTTGTTTGTTAAAAGACAACAGCATCAAAAAAAGCAATAGCAGAGCAAACATTGTGGTCAGTGACCCTTTGTTTTTTGTTTTCAAAATTTGGCCCGTGGTAAAAACTAATTGAGGAACCCTGATCTATACACTTCAGTGGTAGGTTGATCTCTAAATAGTCATGTGTCACTAACTTTTTCCCCAGTGTTTGATAGTTGAGGAGGAGACCACGGATCAAAGTAAGTCTAGACTCTAGAGTATGGTTTGATCAGAGGGCAGGAAGAGTCACAGCGTCAGAGTTTAGTGAGGCAGTCAGAGCAGGCACACCTGTATCCTTGATCAAAAGAATTTGCTATCCTCGTGCTTCTCGGTTCTCCACTGAGGCAACAAGGTACATCGATAACAGAACAGTTTCATAGGAGAGCTATTCATAAGAATACTGTGCTAGACAACCATGCATAAAGCAAGATTAATTGGTCTAGTTTGTTCTAAGGCTAACAGCTTGTATACAATAGTGCTTGCAAGTTTGTGAAGCCAGTAAATCAATGCTTTTTTTTTTAAATTGTCATAATGCAACACCTGGTAAATGATAGACATGTTCACATTGTAATGTGAGAGCTTGTAGAATACAATGTGACAATTTGCAGAACAAAAATCTGAACTTGTATGTTAAAATTTGCACTTGTAAAAAATATTCACACACTTGATCGGAATTTGAAGTCACACAAAGAAAAAAAAACACTGTCAAGAGAGCTTGCATAACGAAGTGGCAAATCTGCACACCTCAACTTTTGCATTACGTGTTTGCAGCTGTCATGTTCATGCACATATCAATCTACACATTTGTGAATATTTTTTTTTTTCTGTGACAGGTGTGTAAACATTTCTACAAGTGCAAATTTTCAAGTTACAAGTACAGATTTTTTGTTCTGCAAGTTCTCACATCGTATTCTACAAGCTCTCACATTTTACACATTTACCTGCATGCTTACATTCCAATCTTTGTCAGATGGGGTCAACAAAATGAGGACAGAGCAAGGGAAAGCTATGTTGCTATGATGCAAGACCACCATGAAGACTTCCAGGTGAGGGCATCAGGTTCATCATCAACTCAGAACTCCCCTGGATTGGAGCCTCACCTGATGGTGTGGTAGCCTGCACTTGCCATGGAGATGGCGTTTTAGAGATAAAATGCCCCTTCAAAACCAGGAACTGCTCCCTCACTGAAAGCTTCAAGGATTCCTCATTCTGTCTTGGCATAGGAGAGGATGGGGTCATGGCACTGAGACATCTCCACAAGTACATGTATCAAGTGCAGGCACAAATGCACATTGCAGAGATGAGTTACTGTGACTTCATGGTGTGGACACCACAGGAGGTTTTCACCCAGCGAATTCCATATGATCCTGTCTTCCACAATGCTTACGGCAAAGTGGTGAATTTCATCAAGACAGGAGTGCTCCCTGAGCTGCTGGGGAAATGGTATACAGCACCACGCCTTACTCCTATATACACCACAGCCACCTGAAGTGGGATGCTACTGTGGTCAACCTGCAGGCACCGGCACAGATGTCATGATTTGCACATCTGGAAACTGTAGGGGAAAGCACTTTCACAAGACCTGCCTTAAGCTGACCGGGGTGCCTAAGACATGGAAATGTGTGGAGTGTAGAAAACAAGTTTAGTATTACCAGTCTGTTATTTACTGTACTTAAGTATCAAAAGTAATTCTTATATTAAATGTACNATATATATATATATATATATATATAATTGTGTGTGAAAATTCTACTTAAGTACAGAAGTGAAGTATTTGTATTTTGTTACATTACAACACTGCCTAATGGAATGTGATGGAAAATGTATAAATTGCACATGTATTGTTACTGCAATGTGACCATGTACAATAAATGTCACTAAAGTGTTGTAATTGAAAGAATAACAATTTATTTCAAAAGTAATTTCAGCCAATATCAATATACACTCACATTTGTGATAGTCTACTTGTTTTAGAAACAAGTAAACAAGACAAACAAAACAAATTTACACGAAACGTATAAGTAACAGCCTTGTATAAGATCCAAATATATATTACATTTGTACACAATTGTTTAACATTGTGACACTAAGGAAAACAATGTTACTGACACCCATGCTATTGCGAGGGCACAACAGATAGGCAAATGTTGCACAGAGCACAGCACACTGACCATCTGGTCAAGAGATGTAAGCTCTCCTGGAGTTGCAGTCTGGCAGAGAGAAATGGGTATTGTGCTTTGTAAAATTGTGTACTTATTCCTCACAAGACCAATCACGTGTTCAACATGAATTCGAACAGCTGCTAGCCCCCTTGAATACTCAAGTTCACTTGGATGCAGTTGCTTTTTCCCTCTAGTAAAGGCAAGTATTTTGAGATGAGCACTGTACAATCCCACAGCATCTCCTACTGTGAACCCTCGATCTGCTAGGACCAAATCACCAGGTAACAGATTTTCCAGGTAGCCACAGTTCTCTGTAATGTGCCTGTCACTTGCTCGCCCTCCCCAGCCACGAGACACAAACGATATGACTCCCTGTGGAGTTATTGATATCAAGTACTTGGCAGTATTGTGGTGCTTATATTGTGAGTATGTTTGTGCTCGGGCTCTCAAGTTTTTAGGTCTCTCAATGAAAATTTCAAAGCAGTCTATTATGGATGCACAATTTCTGTAACTACTATTTTTGAAACACATGGGTAAACTAATTTGAATCTGTTCCTTACTGGGCCACAGTATGAATCTAAACAACCTATCATGCAAGACATTTAACGTACTGTTAAAAATTCGGCCTGCAGTAGGCTTTGATACATGAAATATATATGAAAAGAAGTGCAGTGGTAAATTCAGTCTCATTCTCATTAGAGTCATTAAAAAGCATTGAAAGGGATTCAATCCAGCTCCCACCTTGAGGAAAGGTGACACAAAAGTGAAGACAACCATCAGCTTGGCAAAGGATGGAAGGCCAGTTAAGTCCTGCACCATGTCATCATTGTCCTTGAAGGTTTCCTGGCTGAAGGATAACGTGCTAACCTTTTCCCTGAGCTGATAAACCTATGACTTCAGTGCAGTACACTCTTCTGTCAGTCTCCTCACAGTTTCTTGGCAGGCTTCATTGGAGCATGGTACACTGCTCTCAACATAGACTGCAGAATTACAGTAGCTGTGATCAGCTGTCTGACCTCTACCCTCCTGAGCTGAGGTGTCTCCACAATCATCAATCTGCATATGGCTGCTGTTGTCACAGGGTGCCACCGGTCCAACATCATGCATCCTTCTCTTTCTTTTGACAGCTTGCATTTGCTCAAATTTGCTGTAACTATTTATTTTTCTTTTGCGTTGCTCAGCGCTGAGATAAGCAAACAAACTTGGCACATAGTCGGGGTTTAATGGATTCTCGCTCTTCTTACCTACAGGGGTAGAATGAGATATACAGGTCCTTCTCAAAAAATTAGCATATTGTGATAAAGTTTCATATATTTTAGATTCATTGCACACCAACTGAAATATTTCAGGTCTTTTATTGTTTTAATACTGACGATTTTGGCATACAGCTCATGAAAACCCAAAATTCCTATCTCAAAAAATTAGCATATTTTGAAAAGGTTCTCTAAACGAGCTATTAACCTAATCATCTGAATCAACTAATTAACTCTAAACACCTGCAAAAGATTCCTGAGGCTTTTAAAAACTCCCAGCCTGGTTCATTACTCAAAACCGCAATCATGGGTAAGACTGCCGACCTGACTGCTGTCCAGAAGGCCATCATTGACACCCTCAAGCGAGAGGGTAAGACACAGAAAGAAATTTCTGAACGAATAGGCTGTTCCCAGAGTGCTGTATCAAGGCACCTCAGTGGGAAGTCTGTGGGAAGGAAAAAGTGTGGCAAAAAACGCTGCACAACGAGAAGAGGTGACCGGACCCTGAGGAAGATTGTGGAGAAGGACCGATTCCAGACCTTGGGGGACCTGCGGAAGCAGTGGACTGAGTCTGGAGTAGAAACATCCAGAGCCACCGTGCACAGGCGTGTGCAGGAAATGGGCTACAGGTGCCGCATTCCCCAGGTCAAGCCACTTTTGAACCAGAAACAGCGGCAGAAGCGCCTGACCTGGGCTACAGAGAAGCAGCACTGGACTGTTGCTCAGTGGTCCAAAGTCATTCGGAAATCAAGGTGCCAGAGTCTGGAGGAAGACTGGGGAGAAGGAAATGCCAAAATGCCTGAAGTCCAGTGTCAAGTTCCCACAGTCAGTGATGGTCTGGGGTGCCATGTCAGCTGCTGGTGTTGGTCCACTGTGTTTTATCAAGGGCAGGGTCAATGCAGCTAGCTATCAGGAGATTTTGGAGCACTTCATGCTTCCATCTGCTGAAAAGCTTTATGGAGATGAAGATTTCGTTTTTCAGCACGACCTGGCACCTGCTCACAGTGCCAAAACCACTGGTAAATGGTTTACTGACCATGGTATTACTGTGCTCAATTGGCCTGCCAACTCTCCTGACCTGAACCCCATAGAGAATCTGTGGGATATTGTGAAGAGAAAGTTGAGAGACGCAAGACCCAACACTCTGGATGAGCTTAAGGCCGCTATCGAAGCATCCTGGGCCTCCATAACACCTCAGCAGTGCCACAGGCTGATTGCCTCCATGCCACGCCGCATTGAAGCAGTCATTTCTGCAAAAGGATTCCCGACCAAGTATTGAGTGCATAACTGAACATAATTATTTGAAGGTTGACTTTTTTTGTATTAAAAACACTTTTCTTTTATTGGTCGGATGAAATATGCTAATTTTTTGAGATAGGAATTTTGGGTTTTCATGAGCTGTATGCCAAAATCATCAGTATTAAAACAATAAAAGACCTGAAATATTTCAGTTGGTGTGCAATGAATCTAAAATATATGAAAGTTAAATTTTTATTATTACATTATTGGAATTAATGAACTTTATCACAATATGCTAATTTTTTGAGAAGGACCTGTAGTGACAGATTAATGAACAGTGTGTGACACTAACAGGAAGGCTACACGGGGTAAGTGAAACGCTCCGTTTGCGACGCGCAAAAAATAGTTTTAGAAAACTAGTTTTTTTTTTGTTTTTTTTTTAACGTACGCGCGGTCATCACATCTGGTGTAGCCAGTTCACTGATCATAGCAAAAGGTTACAGCAGACGCAACGAACACTTCAGTTATGTGCCTGGTGTAGCCTCCCATTAACTTTAGCTTTACCAGAAATAAGTAACGTTACTTGACCGAAAATCAAATAATGCAATATAGATAAGCAGATATGAAATAATTGTGACTGATCTTACTTTGTGAATCACTGTCATCATTAACATTGTTATGTGGCTTGTCATCTTATCTTATCGTAGGGTTGTTAACATAGCTAGCTAGCTAACGTCAGTTAAATTACCCGAAATAAAGTGTTCGTTGCAAAGTCTGGAGTGTTCTGTGGGAGTCCACTGATCCCTTTTAATGGCAGCTAACCATTTTTGTCCCCCTTCGGTGGTTTTAGGAATATTATAAAACGTATGTCCCGTTTTTTTTATTTGCTGTTATCACAGCCCATGGCACAGCAGATAGAAGGCATCTTTACTGTTTACTTCCGGTCCCTGTCCGGTCCTAAAGATGGTGCCGTCTTTAATGTGTGACGTCACAGGATACCCGTGTATAGTCCACTTGAAGGACTCTCACAGTGCATTACGGGTATTCTCTAGCCGTTGAGTGTACATCGGTTTATGGATTGGTAATCTCGGAGGGTACTCATTATTGCGGTGCATTGTGGGATTGAATGAGTGCACCCGGTAACATCCACTATGGTTTTGGACACCACTACAAATGGCTGTCCCCTCAAATAGTGCCCTATTTAAGGGTATAGAGAATGAGAATGTTGCGTCACAGCGTTTTGACTCGCGTTGCATTTCGGGAAGGCGTCGCCATATTAGAAGGGTACGCTATCCGTTTCCATGGTTACTTTGACCGTCAGACCGAGAGAAATGGCGTGATATTTGTTTGCAATTTTGCGATACGCCGCAGTTTCTTGGAAAGAAATGGATAATGACGAAGCGAAAGGAAAGGGGCTCTATCGGGAGAGACTAAATAACACCGCCAAGCATTTCCAAGGGACATTCTAAAACGCTTAACGTGGCTTAATGTACTAAGACGGTGATATTAACAGACCAAACTCACTATACATCATACTAATAAAGTATACTACGTAGCCCTAAAAAAAAAAAATCTGATTAGTCCTGAATGATCTCAACGCGTTTAATAACACGTTAAGCTTTTTCCTCCCATTGAAAACCGGTATAAGAAAACGCTTAATATGGCTTAATGTACTAAGAAGGACAGTGATAACAGACCAAACTCAGTAAACATCATACTAATAAAGTAAAGCAGTTAGCCCATAATGTGAACGCAACGTGTTTATATTCACAAGCGTTTTCGTCACATAGAAAACTGTTGAGAAACGTTGCTTAATGTAGCCTACTAAGTGATATTATAAGATCAAATTCAGCACCAAACACAACTGGAATTGTTCCTTGCCATTTTAAGAACCGTTTGGCCCAACGGTGGTTACGCCGCATTGAGTTCTGGGTAACTTCTTTGTTTATCCGCCATATTGACAGGATCACGCAGCCTTTCCGTCATTGAGTTTAGTGCAGTAATTTGTTTTCTGTCATGATTGTGAAAAATGTCTTGCCTGGAAAATCCAGCCTCACCACTGTACCAGCGGATGAGTCTGGTCAGCCATTGAATCAATTCGATTTCTAAGGCGGAGCAAATCCGAGCAAACAGGAAGCGGAGTAAACCAATCAGAGAATGGCAGATATGACGTTAGCAAAGCGACAAGAGAGTCAACAGCGAAAAGTAAATAAACGGCCCCGTTAGATAGAGTTTAATTGTTTATTGCACAGGAGTGACCATATACACATAGAAGTGTACTTGAGGTAGTTTTTTGTCATTAACTTTCTCTTGCATATAAACGCTGCACTTTAGTGAGATGATGCGATCTGACTGCTCCGCTGGAGTGATTGTTAATAGGCAGGTACGCTGAGCTCATACACGCAGGAAACACTGCACTACGTTACTTACGTAAGTCATAACTTAAAACGTCACACACATAGCAAACTTGAACTTAAAAAGGAGAGAATTCACAACAGGAGCCTTAACTCAAAAAGTAAAGGACAGAACTGCAAATAAGTCAGAAAGGAAACAGACACTACTTGACATCTTAGGTGTGATGTCAGTTAATTGGGATGAAATATCTGAGATGCACATGAGGAAAGGGGAGCACCCAGCAGCATTTTCAGAACGATTATTGGAGACAATTAAAACGTTCAGCGGCAATCCTGACATTACTAAGAATGATGTCTGTTTCAAGACTGCCTTGATTAACTGATGTGACCCACTCACTCATTCTGATGTTTGTGACACCTCTCTCTGAATATAATGACATTATTGCTAAAATGACACAGTTTTACAACAATAATGCTAATGCAAATCGTCAAATGAAAGCTGACAAATTTAGACATCCAGTTGCTGCCTTTGACGGGAGAGAATGTTCTAGATTATCTGATGATTTCCATCATAGAACAAGGAGATATGCAAGAGTAAATTCAGAAGGTGTTATTCTTTGCTATGCATGTGGAAAAGCTGGTCACATTGCTAGACATGGTCAAGACAATGAGAGACCTCTTCAAAGCTTTGTCTGTCATGCATGTGGAAAGCATGGTCACATTGCAGGGCATTGTTTGAAGAAAAGAAGGAAAGATCAGGAAGTTGTTTGTTTTGCATGTGAAAAGGCATAAAAGAAAGATGGGCAATCATGATTTGCTTAAGAAAATAGGCAATTTAGAAAACCAGATGGCACTGTTGAAAGGAAATAAATAAGAAGACATCCACACTTTGCCAGACACATCACTGCATGAACGACATGACTGTAACTCAGTCACAAGCAGATGCTGATGTAAATTAGAGACTAGTAGCATATTTTAGAAAAAAAAAAAAATATGTTTATCAAAAGGGGGGTGATTTTTAATTTATTAAAATGTTTTATTGGCATTGATATGCAATTTATGAGAAATGTTTTAATGGCATTAATTTTAAAATAAATTTAAGACATTATTGATGTGTGATGTTCTCTGATTCAACTTATGTGACTATATGTTTTGAATGTGAAAAGATTCTTGTGGGGGAAGGGGGGCAACCTCTTTTTTCGATTCTTGTTTCAGATATAAGCTATTAGCATGAGCTCTGCAAATTAGCACTCCAGTCACGTCACGTTTATTTATATAGCACTTTATTTAATAGATTGCTTAAAATCAAGCAGCTTTACAGTATCAAACATGAAAAACAGTGTCAGTGTCTCATTTCATTAGAAGCGCAACTTCATTTTGTACTATAAAGCGACAATCCAGTGTGTTCATGTTTTCACCCATGAAGATCTTATGCTGTGTACACACTAAAAGATTTTTGTTAACTTATAAGATAAAACTTATAAGATAAAAACTCATAACATGAGGACAAAAAAAATCCTTGATTTAACCGTTTTGCTCCTGTAGTGTGTGGTGTGCCGTGATGTGACAAAGACAGCACACCACACACAAACAAACACAAACAGATTTTCAACCAGAGTCCCAACTGTGAACAAGGGAAATCTCTTGAGACTTCAGAGTAAACATAACGGATGATAGGCAGGAAGAAATTGCATTGATAGTGTTTGGAATGATTTTGGTATGTTTTACAGGACACGTTGTATAAACTTCATTTTGCTTTCTCAAAACTCTCATTTCACTGCTGGTTATATATGCTCTATATAATTGTGCATGTGACAAATAAAACTCTTGAATCTTGAATCTTGAATCTTGAAACACTCGTGCTTTTGCCACGAATCGACAAGCTGATCCTCCATCTCTGCTGTCCAAATCCATTTAACTTTGTGCTGCGTTTGTTATGCTTCTGTCTTCTGTCAGCTCGCTTTCTGATTAGATATTGTTTCGTTTCACGTGATAATCTCCAGAGCATGCGCACGTTTGTCCTCGGGGTTTCCCCCTCACATCAAGATTTCTGATCGTAAATATTCAACATCGGGGCGCCTCCGACGTTCTTCCGAGCAGATTCAGTCACTCTTAACACACTTCACACCACAGGAAAATCTGATAAAATAATCTGTAGAACCATCAAGATAATCGGGACATTACCTAGGATTGTCGGAAGGGGAGAAATCGGCCCACAATCAGCCCGATTATCTTGTGGTGTGTACCAGCATTACCTCAACAAACTCGACAGACGAAATGTCAAAGAAGGGTTCCACGTGAAAGGCGGTGGAGCCTCAGCGCACTCCTCCTATGAAGTTTTAATCATGGACCAATGTACAAAGGTGTTTTGCAGCTGGAGCGAACTTTTCCTGAGAGTTCGCTTTGGCAAGCCGTTTCGAACTTCCAAAACGAACAAAGCGAACTTTGTTTTGGCCTGATTTTGTTTGAAATGACATCACATCAGTTCGTTCTTCGATTTCATTTGAAGTAGCCTATATTGGGGCCTTAATGCAACACTTTGCAGGATTAGTGAGAGCTGTAATAGTAAAAATGTACTAAAGTTTTCAAGAGGGTAATACTTAGCAGTGGGTGTTTACACTGAAGTCTCACAGCAGACATGCCCCTTAAAACAGAGCATTCAAATAAGAGGGCTAAAATCAGGGTAGGAAAAATGCCTCTTTTTTTTATAAATTATGATGATTTTTGATGTAAAAAGCATACTAACATTATAAGAGCTCCCCAGGAAACATTATAAAACAACAAAACAATGCAGTACATGACCCCTTTAAAGAACCCAGAGGCCAAAACACTGATTTGAAAACCTGTTTTCTCCAATGAACTGTGTGAACACTACAAACATTCCTGAAGAGGGTTCTTCGCTGTACCTAAGAACTACTGAAGAACCTTATGCATAAATCTGCTTTGAGCCATCAAAAGACCCTAAAGACCATTTAAAAGCCAATATATTCAAACTCACAAATTCTTCAGTGGTGCTGAAACACGTACTTAAACAGGAGAGAGAAAGAAAGCGATTATAATAAGAAAGTAAGAAAACCAGATTATCTTCAAACACTCTAATCCACAGCCTTGATTTAACACTTTTATGTAAGTGTGAAGACATGTGACTTAAAGCACCGCACACTCCCTAATTTAGAAAGGAATCAAGCACATAGTGTTCCAAATAATGAGAAGATATAATGATGTGAATTACCAAAACCTGTTACTTGTCATGTCATGTCATGCTTATGAGCTTTACAAATCTTTTGGTTCCATAGAAATTTCGAAATGTTTCAAAGCACTTATGACGTAACAAAGCTTCGTTTACGGAAATCATGTGACTTTGGCAGTTTGATACATGCTCCGAACCACTGATTCTAAACAAAAGATTTGTAAAGCTTCGAAGCTTCATGAAGCAGTGTTTTGAAATCACCCATCACTTGATATTGTTGAATAAATTTGTTATTTTGTTTCTCAAAAAGTATTCTTGTTGCTTCATAACATTAAGATTGAACCACTGTAGTCACGTAAACTGTTTTAAATATGTCTTTAGTAGCTTTCTGGGTATTTGAAAGTGTAAGAAATTATCGTCTGCCTCGACCCAGATTCCACTCCAAAGTACATGTTAGAATGAGCTCATTCCCAAAATGGCTTAATTATCATAGAGAAGAAGAAAGTCAACAGTAATGTGTCTGCACCTTTTGGGTGATCACATCATGAGCAAATGGTCATCAATTGTAGAATGGTTTTTGTCAGGGAACCCCCTCGTTTAAAAAAATCTAGAAGATAAATTGGTTTATTCAGTATTAGCAGGAGAAGTTCTTAAGCCTATTCTGTACAATTTTGTTTAAGACTCTTATGGAACTGAATTAGCCCAATCCAGTGTGTTGGTAGAGTTGTATTGGAATTGTTGTTTCTAAAGTAACTGAAACAAAGTGCTTAAGTTTAAAGTTTCTAAAGTAATTGAAACTTGGTGTTGGTTTCTTATAATTATGTTAAGATTCTAAAGTAACTGAATCACCCCGACACAGTGTGATGGCAGAGTTGTATTAGATTTGTTGTTTCTAAAGTAATTAAAACAAAGTGGTAAAGTTTCTAACGTAACTGAAACTGAGTGTAGAGTTGTTATAATTCTGAGGAAATTCTAAAGTAGCTGAATTTACCCAATGCAGTTCGGTCACAGAATTATTTCTAACCATTATTTGAAAGAATAACTGAGGCGCACTATAGTGTAGTGAGTCTAACGCACAGTGACTCTGCGAAATTTAAAACAACAACCCAAAGCAGTGTGGTTTTGCCCAATGTACTGAGGCAGTGTTTTAAATTTGATAAACTTAAGCCCGAAGTACTGTAGTTATGTGGTTTTATTCAACATACTGTGACAGTGTTACATTTTTTACTATTTAGAGTAGTGAGATTTAAGGCCCGATGGAGTTCATTAGCGTCTGAATTAGACTAAAGGTTATCTTAAAGCAACTAGATAATGTATAGTCATTGAAACAAGACATTGTGAACAGTTGTTGAATTATCACAGTTCAATAAGTTTTTGAAAATGGAAGAAATTATCATTAAATACATTGCTAAGCACGGTTCACCTGTGATGTTTGACGGGATAGAGAAGGCAGATGACCGTTACAAATGGGCTATGTCTCAATTCAAAAATGCCCCCAAAATGCCTAAGAACAAAGAAGGAAAAATTGCTTACGTGCTTCAAGCTGTTTTTGCTTCGTACATAGTAGGGCTGGACGATTAATCGGACGATTAGGAAAAAAAAATTAAAAAACTTAAATGATTTGGCTTAGTGCGATTATTTTTTTATGCCCGGCTAGTCAATGAACTATGACTCCAAATGCTAATCCATCTGAAAGCACTGCAAGTTTGAGAAGCATTTATTAACATCTTGTCCAACAAAAGACAACATTTAATAACGCTTTTACTCCAAACTCACTTCATAACGACAGTTGAGCGTCCTTCTGTGAGATGATGTGGCTTCTTACACAGAATAAGGTTGTCGTGTGTTTATTAGTCATGTTTAATCAATCAAAGCATTTCAATCTTTGTTTATTCAGCTACAGCTATAGTATGGGATTGGGATTTCCTGGAATGACGCGTGTTCTACTTCGGCAGCAAGGCATATTTGCAGTTTCTGCGCGTGAGCGCCCTCTGGCTTTCAGATGGAGAAGCATTTACTACTGATCACAGAGCCGTACAGCTCTGACAAACTGCGCATAAAATAATCGCAGCCTTTTTCAAATCGCGTGCGATAAATCGTGCAGCCCTAGTACAAGTAACTAGGAAGAAAGTAGATGAGTTAAAAGCTGAAAATGAGCGACTCACTGTTGGGGTAATTTCTACAAAAAAAATGACCTGGCTAGTGAATCGATATGGAAAGAAGAAAAGGTCAGAATGCAAAATGAGATTGCACTTCTTAGAACTAACAATGACATGCTTAAATCATCTGTTGAAACATTGGCCAACAATTTGGAGGAAACAAATTCAGCTTGTGAGTTTATGATCAAGAATGTCATAACTGAGAAAAGAACCAGTAAGACATAGGTGTTAGGTGTTGTGTAGCCCAGTTCCAGAAATGCCAGATTTGCAGGAACATAGCTCTGAAGGTTGGGAAAGAGATTCACAGTCATTCTGTGCTTGCCTGACACTTTGTCTGGAGCCTTAACTCAGAAAGTAAAGGACAGAACTGCAAATAAGTCAGAAAGGAAACAGACACTACTTGACGTCTTAGGTGTGATGTCAGTTAATTGGGATAAAATATCATGAGAAAAGGGGAGCACCCAGCAGCGTTTTCAGAACGATTATTGGAGACAATTCAAACTTTCAGCGGCAATCCTGACATTACTAAGAATGATGTCTGTTTCAAGACTGCCTTGATTAACAGATGTGACCCACTCACTCATTCTGATGTTTGTGACACCTCTCTCTGAGTATAATGACATTATTGCTAAAATGACAGTTTTACAACAATAATGCTAATGCAAATCGTCAAATGAAAGCTGACCAATCTAGACATCCAGTTGCTGCCTTTGACGGGAGAGAATGTTCTAGATTATCTGATGATTTCCATCATAGAACAAGGAGATATGCAAGAGTAAATTCAGAATGTGTTATTCTTTGCTATGCATGTGGAAAAGCTGGTCACATTGCTAGACATGGTCAAGACAATGAGAGACCTCTTCAAAGCTTTGTCTGTCATGCATGTGGAAAGCATGGTCACATTGCAAGGCATTGTTTGAAGAAAAGAAGGAAAGATCAGGAAGTTGTTTGTTTTGCATGTAAAAAGACATAAAAGAAAGATGGGCTATCATGATTTGCTTAAGAAAATAGGCAATTTAGGAAAACAAGATGGCACTGTTGAAAGGAAATAAAGAAGAAGACATCCACACTTTGCCAGACACATCACTGCATGAACGACATGACTGTAACTCAGTCACAAGCAGATTCTGATGTGAATTAGAGACTAGTAGCATATTTTAGAAAAAGTAAAAAAATTTGTTTACTATCAAAAAGGGGGTGATTTATAATTTATAAAAAAAAGTTTTATTGGCATTGATATGTCATTTATGAGAAATGTTTTAATGGCATTCATTTTAAAATAAATTTAAGACATTATTGATGTGTGATGTTCTCTGATTCAACTTATTTGATTATATGTTTTGAATGTGAAAAGATTCTTGTGGGGGAAAGGGGGGCAACCTCTTCTTTTTGTTCTTGTTTCAGATATAAGCATGGAGATGTCTGTCTGAAATGTGTAACCTTATGGAGAAAGACGATCTGGTCATATGAGGGACAAGAAGGCCAGCAGAAGTAGTGAAGCCAGGGGACTGCTTCAAGAAGAAAGACTTCTTAAAGAATCAGCCCGATCAGCCAGGACTTCTTCAGAGTGATCAATAGTACGGGAAATCCAGAAATATCCAGACCAGCAAAGATCCAGAACTACAGGCCTAGAAAAAGATCTAGAAACCCTGACATACCCACTGTTGGGGAAAAATTTAATAGTACACACTGAAATCAATATCTGCTTTGACTATGCAAAACACCTCTTTCAGCTCAGCAGACTCAGTGTCTGTTGAGACCCCGGGGGGCAACGATGGAACACCCAAACTGAGAGCTTTCCCGAACCAAGGGTGTCGTATAATTTAAATCTAAGACAGAAGGGTAACCATTGTGTTTCTTGCTTTGTAATTTAAAATAGTTCTAAGACAGGAAAGGAGCCATTTGTGTGTGTGTTTGTTAGCTTTATTCTGTATGGAAAAGTACTGAGAAGAGTTGATCAAACATTGGGGGTATAAATGATTGTGGGTTCTTTTGTGCCCTTAGTTCACACTCGGGGCAGACATTGTATGGTTGTGTCGACTATGGACTCTTTCTTGCAAGAAATAAAATCTTTATAAAGTGAATCTTCCTAAGGTTTGTCTCTTACTAGTGATGTCAGCTGATTAGTTTTTGCCGCAACACCACACTAAGAAATGCACAAAGTAACAGACTCACTGCACATGACACTAGAATGAGACAAGTATATGCCTACTTGAATACAGAATGTCCTTGAATTAAAGGATGTCCAAGCTGAGAAAATGGTCACAATGCACAAGACAAAATGAAAACAAAATACTAGATTGTACACACACACACACAAACACACACACACATTATGATGCCTATTGATTAATGCTTTTGCTCCTTTGGCATTTTGTCTATTCTTGAACTACAGTTAGATCCTATTTTCTGTTATGGTTCTCGAGTGCTCCTCTCCCACACCCAAGAAAATGTTTGTGCTTCATTTAGAAGAGACCCTATAATATTCTTGCCTATTGGATGGAGCAATATCCAGTGTGCATGAGGTGATGACCCAAATGACGGGTAAGATCTTCCAGAGGCCAGCGGAGGACAACCTAAGGCAGGGCTTCACCACCACTGGGCAGCTGCCCAAAAAGAAAGAGAGGTGTAATCTAAGTGAAGGGAGTGGAAGTGATCTCTTGCACTCATTAAAGCAAAGCGCGGGATATCACTTCTGTCATCAGAACACGTTTTCTGACCTCACCGACTGGATGCGCAGGGCAGTTGGACATAGTGGTGTTTTAGCGGTAAAAAAGGATATAAATACGGTTTGGTTTCGGGCACAAACCGATCGTTTCGTGTCTTAGGACATCAATGTGTCGTCACGAGCCACAGGGTTTAATTTGGATATGTCTGTGCATGTTTTTTTTTTACTCTTATAGACGAAGTTCCCATTGACATGCATTATACGACTGACAGACCGCAACGGTTGGAGTTAAAAATCATCATTTGTGTTCTACTGAAGAAACAAAGTCACCTACATCTTGGATGCCCTGTGGGTAAGCAGATAAACATAAAATTTTCATTTTTGGGTGAACTATCCCTTTAAATCAATTAAAAACCGACTGTGTTTACATGGATACTCACCAAGACTGGCATTTTGAGATAATTGTGTATCAAGTGCAAGAAGACGTGAAAGAGAACTCGGTGTTGAGATACAGAAAACACAGAGAATTCTCTTGCGGGTCTTTGAGCGCTTGAGGAGAGGAGAGCGATACAGGACAAAAATAACATTACCTTTCAAAGGATCCTAATGCTGGGAATATGGTTATTTATTTTCAACAACGTGAATGTCTCAGTTGAGCTTTATTTGTATTCGCGATTTCACTCTGGATTCTTAGGTAAATCAATCGCATTTTGGCGCAGGCTTTGCTAACAGACTTTTATGACATGGACTCGACAGTGATGCAACAACATGTAAGTAACTGTGTTAATTCTAATGCCTGATGTGATATGTAATGATTCATGTACAGTCAGAAGTTCTATTTGTCAGAGTATATCAAACCAGTGACTAAACGGTCAACTTCACATTGTTTTTCTTAGTAGGATGAAAATAATCTGTTATTTAAACGGTGAGTAAATTATATAAAGAAGCGATCAATCTCCTTTTACAATCACTGGAGCTGTCAATCAAACAGCACAAGTTTATCAGTAACTGAGTTCTGGACATGCGCCAAAACTCAACAAATCTCTTAGTTACATTGCGT
>RJVU01075462.1:11456-53204 GCA_003731715.1 Anabarilius grahami
TTTCACTTTTTGAATGGAATTAGTGAAATAAATCAACTTTTTGATGATATTCTAATTATATGACCAGCACCTGTGTATATATATATATATATATATATGTGTGTATGTATATATACTGCCGAATGTTTCATTGCATCTCAAGCTAAAGTGTAGTAAACTGACTCTGGTAACGCTACTGACATAATTCCACTTCTAACTCATTTTTAAATTGGATAGCTATCAATTGTCCCTTTGGTGAAAAAGGGTTACCGCGATCTATGCAAGATGGCATCTTCAGGATTGAGCTCTGCTTCCACAGATTCCAAATCTTCAGACAGTGTTTAGTTATTGCATCACCTGTAACCTTCAATAAGATTGATGAGATCTTTTATTTAACTTGCAGCATGTGCAAGACCTCCTTAAATCTCCCTCTTGAGTGCATTTCAAAGCATGACTATATAAAAAATATCAACCATTAGCAAGTCTTTGCAAAGAAACTGTTCCAATATGGGCATGATAATGAGTTTATCAGCACACAAAAACAATAAAATGTCATGTTATGTTAGAATCTTGCTTTGTCCTCACTTCTTGGGGAGGAAGCAAGACGTTGTGCTGTCTTTTTAATGTTTCTGATTCGACACAGATTTTTAAAGAGTACTATGGGCTTCTAAGAATAGAGGGGAGTCACTGTTTTAATGTTGATATTACAAGGAAAAGAACATGTGGACAAACACAATGAAGAGGAGAAACACAGCATGTGAAAATCTGACGTATAATTATTAATATTTCAATATATCACATCAGTAGGCTACATGCATGAAAGTAAATCAGTAGCAAAACTCTAGAGGTTGCTCATTTGAATGTGAGAACTTGTCGTATTAATATTTGTATTTGTAAATTGAAATTTACACTCACAGCCCTGATGTGAAAAGCTGAACGTTTCGATTTGCACACACAGACAACAATCAAAACACCTGTGTTACGAAGTTGTAGTTGCAGATTAATAGTTACAAATGTGTAAAATGGCATTCACAGAAACAAAATGACAGACACAAATGTGTGAGACATATTTACTTATACACTTTACTTCAGTTTCACTGTACAGCTTCAAGTCGGCGCATACGGTCCGTATAACGCTTCACAATTCAATTTTCAGACCATACAATGCAAATGCAAAAATGAAAAATTGAAACCAGGCGTTAATTTTTCTTGTTTTTCGTGTACTTCTTTAATAGATACTTTTGCTAAATTATGACTTTAGAAACAACCATTTGAATAAATGAAATCTAACGGATTTCATTTTGTCTTCTAATTTGCGCCGTGGGCTGTACCATTAGCACAGGGGTGTGGCCGTGGACTACTATCATCTCATTGATGTAACTGTTTTATTTACACTGCATGCATGATGAGGAATAGTTTAAAAGACTGAACACAGAGGATGACCTTTTTCACCCAAAGTGCTATCATTTTTATTATTAATATAGTAACTGTGCTAAATATAAGGCAGTCTCGGACTGGCCATCGTGAGCAGCTGGGAAAAGTGAAATCCCGGTGGCTTGGCAGTTTTGGCACATTGTCCAGCTTGTTTGTATTTACCTACTTATTCATTATTTATTTTATTAATATACATTATACCCTTGGTCAGGGGGTGCATTTTACTTGGTAGGCTACAGTACAACCACGAGATCCCAGTTCATTTTCCAGTTCATTTTCAGTGAGAAAATGGCAGCAGACGGAGGGCAGCTCAAGCAGCAGCGCTTGCCAAGATCATTCACGTCAATATGAAAGATAAAAATACTACCAAGCGAAAATATATTAAAAAATTAGCATAATTAAAAAAAATTGTTAGGTTTTTAGCTCCCGTTTTATAGCGGAGCCTACAATATTTTATATAGACTAGCTATAGCGCTGCAAGTCAAGAGAACTATTATATGATTTATTTCTGTTCATTATCGAATGTTGGATTCCCGCAGTAATCATTTGGGTACACCACAGGCAATAAAGTAATAACGAATAAGTCAATAAATAACTACAAACAAGATGGGCAATTTTCCAAATCAAAGTATTGTATTTGTATTTATTTATTGAAATTAATAATTGAAAATAAATAAATCATAGTGCTCTTGACTTGCGGCATATAGATATATCAGATTCGCCTCATCTTTGGCGAACCGCCTCTACTGTAATGAACAGAGTTAATAACTGCTCGATTTATGGGCATTTTAAGCAAACAAGAAGCGTGTTAAGTGCGGAAGCTCAAGCGGTTGCCGTGGTAACGAACAACGCCCGCTAAAGAAAACATTGCATTTTTACTGTACAAATATTGTATAACAAACAAGAGCTAAAAACATAACAAAATTAAAAACTTAACTAAATTATGCTCAATTTTTTGTATATTTTCGCTATGTAGTATTTTTATCTTTCATATTGACGTGAAGGATCTTGGCAAGCGCTGCTGCTCGATCTGCCCTCCGTCTGCTGCCTATCCCACTGAAAATGAACTGGGATCTCATGGTTGTACTGTAGCCTACCAAGTAAAATGCACCCCCTGACCAAGGGTATAATGTATATTAATAAAATAAAGTTATAACGAATAAGTAGGTAAATACAAACAAGCTGGAATGTGCCAAAACAGCCAAGTCACCAGGATTTCACTTTTCCCAGCTGCTCGCGATGGCCAGTCCGAGACTGCCTTATATTTAGCACAGTTACTATATTAATAAAAAAAATGATAGCACTTCGGGTGGAAAAGGTCATCCTCTGTGTTCAGTCTTTTAAACTACTCCTCAACATGCATATAGTGTAAATAAAGCAGTTACATCAATGAAATGATAGTAGTCCGCGGCCACACCCCCATGCTAATGTTACACCCCACGGCGCAAATTACAAGACAAAAAAAATGGAAAAATAGAAAATCGGTTAGATTTCATTTATTCAAATTATTGTTTATAAAGTCATAATTTAGCAAAAGTAAAATTGAAAAAAGGGGGAAAAATGTCAAATATCCATTGATGATGTAACCGAAAAACAAGAAAAATTAACGTCTGGGGCACGTTCAAGCTCAAACCGGTGCGCAACGTTTTGCTACGTTTTCCGGGTTGAACGACATGTTTCCTGGAAACGGTGTGCAACGGTGTGCAACGGGTTTGAGATACGTTTTCTCTTGTTTGGTGGGTGTGTCAGAAATGTCAGCCCAATCAGCAGAAAGATGTATATAAACCACGCTGTATTAAAGAGACAGCTCGCACAATGGGTATTAATGTAACATAAAAATACTATACTTATATATTTTGCTATTGTATTGTGAAGTGATACTTTAATAAATTTTTCTATACTCCTCTGATTATATAATGGTAAATATTACAATATCATAGCACAACAACAGTGATCAGCAATAATGAAGCCTTTTATTGGTCGATGCCTGACCAATGAACAACGCCAGTGTATGCACTGTGCGTATACCATGAGAGAACGCTATTTTTATTTATTTATTTATTTTTTACAAAATGTTTAAATTGATTATTAAAATCTTTCTGCGTAAACGCATTACATATTAAGAGAGCAAGAGAGAATGAGAATAAATAAAGGTGTGCTGTAAAGTCAAATGTGTGTGTGGGCGTGGGGGATATGGGTGAAAAGAAATCTGATTGGATATGACGTTACAGATGGTTAATGTTTAAAAAAAAACAGGCTCAAAATGAGTAAACGCTCAATAAAACAGCTAAATTCGACTGAAACATTTGCAAAAAGGCCTAAAAACATTGAGTAGGGATGCCTATTAAATATTTGAAGCTTTTCTCTAAACGTTTCGGGAAAGGTTTCAAAAGCATAAAAAGTGTCGAAAACAGTGCCATCTTGTGGCAGGTAAAATTTACAGCAGCCATAAACCTGAGATCGCAGCTCCGTTTTATCCATTAAACACAAATAAAAGCCTGACGACGCTAAATGTGTTTATTTCAGTAATATAATTCACATCTTACAGTTTAGCAATAAATGAAATGGATCAACAAAAAAAATATTATAATAATTACTAATAATACATAGTTTACTGAGTTGTTTGATGCAAGTAAATTGTGCTGTTATTTTATTGTAGCCTATATGACAGAGCTAGTTCTGTGCCCTGAGATAAAATCCCTGTTTTCATTCAAATATCATTAGTTTTAACTGAGTTTTATATTAGTAAAGTAAAGAGTAGTAAAGTCATTTATTGGTTGGAGTCAGCCAATGAAATGGGATGTTTTTGTATGCAATGACGTCACTACATAGAGCTGATTGCGCCGTTTTGGTGGTCCATGTGGCAGCCACCCAATAAACGACTTACTACTCTTTTACTGTAATATAAAACTAAGTTAAAACTAATGATATTTTAATGAAAATATTGTCTCATACATATGCACGTATTTCTTTCCACATGCCAAGTTGCACTGGATGGCGTTGTTCATTGGTCATCGACCAATAAAAAGGCTTCACCCCCCACCCCCGTTCTGCTCTCTCACTTCTGCTTTCAAGTGCTCAAGTCAGTTTTGCAACAGGAATATCGCAAAAAGAGTAGCAAAAGTCAAAGCGCCAGGAATTGAACTTGTACTGCCAGATCTTAGAGGTTGTAAGCACCGACTTGAAGCTGTACAGCGAAACTGAAGTAAAGTGCAAAAGTAAATATGTCTCACACATTTGTGTCTGTCATTTTGTTTAATGACATTTGTTTTGTGTAATTTTACATTAACAATGTATTGTAATAAATGTTCTATTCATCAAAACCAAGTCAGTCTCATCAAGTTAGTGTTTTAAGCATTTCTACATTCGTTCCAAAATAATATCTAAAGGCTGTAACAATTTAAACAATATATTTTATTTGTGTATTGATGTTTTTCTTTTTAATAGTCAACTTAGGCTATTTTGGATAGGCTATTCATTCTCAATTACCCCCCCCTAAGGGGTCTAATGGTTTTCTATGAGTGGAAAGGGAGGCATGACTCCTGCTGTAACTTTACCTGCTTTTGGACAGTGTTCCTTTAGAAATATGAGCGCTCTTTTTAATATCATAATTTGTAATATTTGTGTTGTTTTATATGTAATATGGATTAATTTCTAATACTATTTTTTTTTTTTTTTTTGAGGAGGCACTGCCTCCTTTGCCTCCCTACGCCCCTGATAGATTCATAGTATGACTGCTCCTCCACGGATCCTTTTTAAGTGTCTTATTTTGTTTTTTAACTCGCTTCTCCTTATTTCTATTATCGATTTTGCTCATCCAGCTAAAACTGCATGAGCTGTAATTGGCTCTCACATTAATGAATGCAAATTAAAAAACTAATCTATGGAGATTTCAAAGGACTGGACTTGCCAAATTGGCAAAAAATTCACAGCACAACCTGTGCTCTGTGAGTAACACGATTAGTATATTTACTGTGAAAATTACTAATTAAAGTTAAAGGAAAGGCTGTCCAAATTGTGGAAATGAGCAAACATTTGATGAGGTCAGTTGAGAGTTGAATGGACACAACCCTGCTGCATGCAGAGGAAAAAAAACACTCTGATAAATATGCATTATGTGAAACCATCTGATGCCTGATCTCAGAAGAGTCCACAGACCATTAAAATGTGGTGTGGAAATTTAGGACACATTTACATATAAACATTCCATACTGGCCTTTCCATGGGTACTGATTATGTTCATGTGTCTTGTTCAGTTCCTTGTTTAACTGTTTGATTATTTTTGTAGTAGTTGTAGTTCCCTTTCGCCCGATCTTGTCTTTAAGTTGGTTGTGACCTCTTCAGTTTCCTGTGTTCTTGTGTCTTGTTTTGTCAATAAATTACCACTTGCACAGATCCTCTCTTCAACTCTTCAACCACATCGTGACAATGAATAATTAGATTCAGTATGTGTCTGCTATAATTTACTTTGAGGTAATGTAGATGACACATCGAATCAGCTAATGCATCATACTAGAGACAATAAACAGTTTCAAGTTTATATTCCCTGAAAACAAATCTTAATATCTTGCACCATTTTCCTTTTTTTAAATTAGCTTTTTTCATAATTAAGTGGTGAATTGTTAAAACACTTAGTACTCCTGTAAAAGATCCTCAAAATGTCATGAGTCTGGTTTGATATTCTCCCTGTTTCTTTTGTTCCTCTATCATTATTGCTACTTAGACTCAGCTTTATGTCGTTACAATCAGCTTGCGCTGATCATTTTCACACCTGTTCCTTCTCGGCTCTGATTTCCTTTGCTATTTCTCTCTGCTGTTTTCTCGCCTCTTTACCAGATTATTATTACGTGTTATTTTACGTATTTCTCGCTCTTCATGCTACTGGATTCCTTTTTGTGTTCATTGTGTGTTCGTCTCTGTCTGAGTCACAGCCAAAGTCTCAGACTTAATTTCGCACCGCTGTGTACGTCATACCTGTTCTCTGCCCAGTCTCCCTGCAGCCAGAGAACATGTGGATCACCTGCTACCTGCGGTACAGATTCTCCAAGCCCGGGACAGAGCCTCTGTGTTGCTGCAAGTTCTCCGCCAAGACCTGGATCTCTTTTGATGACTTTTTATGAACTGTTTCCCAGCTGCGAGCACCCAAGGAGCTGGTGCTCCGCAGACTGCCTGAGTTATTTCCGTTATCCATAATAAACTGTATCTGAACTGCCTTTTCGCTTCTGGGTCTTCTGCTTTCCATGACAGAATAATCTGGCCAACATGGACCCGGCGAATCTGGCATCCATTCACTCCCCTGTCAAATGGCAGGGAATTCTGTTGGGCAGACACGAGGAAGAGCTCTCCGCTGCCAGGCATGCCGTTGAGAGTCTCGCTGCTCAGGTAAAGGACTTAAACCGTCGCCTCCATTATCTCCACCGGGACCAGCCGAATACTCCGACTTCCAGCGGTTCCTGCGTGCCTAGAGTAAACAACCCCCCACGTTATTCGGGTGAGCCCACTGAATGCAGAGCGTTTCTAACCCAGTGTGAGGTTGTGTTCTCCCTACAGCCCTCCACTTATGCTGAGGACTGTGCCAAGGTCGCTCTTGTCATTTCTCTGTTGTCTGGGCGAGCGCGTGAATGGGCTACGGCCGTCTGGGAGTCAGATGCAGCTTGTTGCAAGAGGTTCACATCATTCAAGGAGGAGATGACCAAGGCATTCGACCGGTCAGTTTACGGACGCGAGGCTTCACATTTGCTTGCTGTGCTGCGTCAGAGGAGGCGCTCCATGCCCGATTACGCTATTGAATTCCGCACTTTAGCGGCAACGAGCGAGTGGAATGAACCTGCCTTGGTAGCTCGTTTTTTTTAGGGTTTGAACCCCCCAGCTCAAGGATGAAATATATGCCCGAGACTTTCCCACTGGCCTGGATCAACTGGTGGGGCTGGCGATCCGGCTGGACAAACGATTCGATTTACGCCGCCATGCACGGGGCATGGCCGCTGAGCTGTCCGCTCTCCCGACCGCACCTGTTGTTTCCTTTGAGGCTGCACAGTTTCCTGAGCCCATGCAAGTAGAAGGGATTCGGATTTCACCTGCCGAACGCCAGCGTCGTGTCCTTCACAGGCCATGCATGTATTGCGGCCGCCCAGGCCATCTTGTCACTGTTTGTCTGTTAAAAGAGAATGCTCGCCACTAGGACGGGGAGTACAGAGAAACGTTGAGTCAAAGTCTGAGAAACGTTGTTGAAAGTGGATTGGACCGAGCACCAAAACACACTTGTAGCAAATCAGCTGTAAGAGGCCTATCCAACTCAAATCGCCTTCTACACCTTTAAGTCTGACATCATTGGAGCCAATTCTGTGGGTGCTCACATTGAGTCATAAATACACACAATTCTACTGTTAAAGTTAGCATTACAACGTAACAACGAGACACAAAAGCTTTGCTTTCTGTTTTTTGCACAATGATAAATTGCATTTTAAATAATGAACTAATTAATATTCATCAGGTATATCAGCAAGATATTTTTTTTGGTTGGTAATGTATTTGCAGCCCGGTTATCATTTGCTCTTTGAAACAGAGGTGAATAAAGATGTGTTTATATTTGGTTGGTAATATATTTTCCCTTGCAATTGTTTCAATACAAAAAAAAAAATGTCTGATGTTTCTCATTGTGTTAAGGAGGGGGTGGGTATTGAGTGTGGGCACCCACTGGCAGAAACATATATTGGCGCCTCTGTCTGACATATGCTCTCTGTGTTCTGTAGTACTGCCAAAATACAATGATCCTAACCTTCATATAACCACAAGCTCAATGAATATAAAAAAATGGTCCACCAGTCAAGTCAAGTCATCTTCATTTATATAGCGCTTTTCACAATACATATTGTTTCAAACCAGCTTCACAGTGACATTAGGAAAATTCTTATCAAGCTAAAGTTGGTTTTTGATTGAACTTACGTTGTAAAAATGTCTCAGGTTACATATGTAACCATGGTTCCCTGAAAACAGGTAATGAGACACTGCGTTTGAAATGCGTATGGGGAATGCCTCCACGTGAACCGATGTCTGAAAACAATATCAACTCACGACAATCCTATTGGCCGGCGACAGCCTATGACGTCATCATAGCACAACCCGGAAGTATATAAGGAGCACCTAAAGAACCAGTCAGTACCTTATCGTCTGAAGGGACTGTTCAACAGGCAGCCCCGATGCATGGCTAGAAAACGCAGTGTCTCGTTCCCTGTTCTCAGGGAACCATGGTTACATATGTAACCTGAGATGTTCCCTTTCGAAAGGGAACTCTACACTGCGTTTGAAATGCATATGGGGAACAATATACCCACGCCGCCATGCTTGAGGGGAGTGCATGCCAAAAATGGCTAGACAAACGTCAGAACTAGCAGCTTCAACTGAAATGCCAGAACCACTCCCTCTACGGGTCATACATAGGCTGTCAGTGACAGCATTCCCTATGGCCAACAGCCCAAGCTATAAGCCTCAAAGAGGCCTTCCGCAGAAGGTTACCAAGGCCGCTCAAAGGCTTCTGGAACCAATCTTCTTTTCAAAGAAAAGAGGGTACCTTTAACCCTCTGGAGTCTGAGGCTGATTTGAGGCCCTGAAGAAGTTTTGACATGCCTTGACATTTGTGCTTTTTTCAGTTGTTCATAAACATTTTAATGGCAAAAGTGTCATACACTGTATTCAGCACAAACTAGTCTACCATAATATGTGAGCAACATGTATGTACATGTTTGTATTTTTGAAGGAATAATGTTTATGCAAGGTTATTGAAAAAACAAAAAACTTAAGTCACTGAAATAAGGCCAAAAAACTAATATTAAATCTGGGTATTGTAGGTTGTAGACTAGTATTTTTGCATCAAAATGGTGTAAAAAATTATCCTGCCTACTCGTTCATATACAACAATATAGATATTTAAATTTTGTAAGACCCTTTTTGTCAAGAAACATAGTATGCATGGAGGAGCAAATCTTCATGAATAATGCTGTGATTCACACCTGAGAAGACAAAGACCTGCATAATGACCCACATAATGAGCCCTTTCAGTCAGGTAGGCTATGTGAAAAAAAACCCTGTGAACATGTCTCAAGCTCATCATGCTGTATATCAAACATACAGAAAAAAACAGCAATACTGTGAAATATTATTACAATTCAAATCAGTGTTTTTATATTGTATACTTTAAAATATAATGTATCTCTGTGATGCAAAGCGTCTGAACATTCATGTTTCATATTGGCTTTTAGCTTAAAAGCATGCACATTTGGAGAAATATTGATGGATTCAGATATGTTTATGTCAATTTTCTATACAGAGGAGTAATATTTATTCTGTATTTATTGTCATCACTATGAGCGCTGGATACTGTGTTTTCAATTCATACTTGCACCCGGAAGGCGCTCTGTGCACATTTAGTCCACAAATGACTCTTTTAAAGATAATAAATACACAAATGCGACAATGTATACATGTATTGCCTCAGAATTTGCGTCTGAATAGCGCTCACTCCGTGGGCGTGGCTGAATTAGTGGAAAATTAGCTGAATCAAAGACGTCTGACATGGCTCTCTTTAAAATGTCAGGTTTTAAAACGTGTAAGTCAAATCGAAAACAAATATTCTCTGTTTATGTAATCTGTATGAAAAGAGAGCCATGTCAGACAGGACACGTGATGCCTCTGGCAGGCAAAGCTTCATTGACTGGCTGGAGCATCTTCAGCTTCTTCCAGGGGAAGAGGAAAGAAAGAGAGAAAGCCACAGACCAGTACTTGGTAAGCAAATAATGTGAATAAAGTAATGTTTCTTGTGAGAAGAATATAATGTTGTTGGGGCATCATTATTGTCTGATTGCAGTCTTGGTCATTAGCTGCTGGTGTAAATGTAAATTGCTTTGTGTAAATGATCCTTTGCGTTTGAATAGAAAAATTGTAAACTGATGTAAATCTGCCATCAGGGCAACAAGAGGAAGGGTATGGCTTTAAATTGCTGTATGTAAATTATCCTTTGCGTTTGAATAGAACAATTTAAGATTGTGTAAATGTGCCATCAGGGCAACAGGGAGGATATGGCTTTATATTGCTGTATGTAAATAATCATTGGAATTTGAATAAAAACTTTGTTTTTTATAAAATGTATTTTTAAACTTTATTTGCTAAATAATGTGTCTTTCTAAACCATTAAAAGACTGGAAGTGAACAAAGACTTTGTTACATTCCTTACATTAGCAAGTTACCAAGTGTCACTTTGGGGTCTTTTTGGAGCTCTTTCAAAAAATGCACATACTTGCATTTTTCTAAACTTTTAAGAGGAAAAAAAATATACCAGATATAGTATATAAATTGTGCTTTGTCATATTGGAATGATAAAATGTATGGAAATGATCAAATAGACTTCTTATACTTCACAGTAAAAGGTGGTTACCAAGTGTCCCTTTGGCATCTCCAAGTGGCCTTTTTGGAAAGGTGCATAGACATGCACTGAAATAAATGGTTGTAAAAAAAGCATTTTTGCTTGTATCACCTTCAAATTTTAAACATATATTGATTAGACATATGGCTTTAGTTTGCTTTTGTTTCCAGGCCTCTATGTATCTGCCTTTTGCATTTTTCATTTCCATAAACAATTATTATGAAAAAAAAAAAATTATCCATTGTGTTTGAGCTTTTATATCTCTCTATTAGTAATTGCTAGAGTAATTCTGAGTCTTTCATAGTAAACTGTCAAGTGTCAGCTTTCAAATGATACCTTGGTTTTGTGTGTAGTCCGGAGGACTTGTTAGCAGCAACCATTTTATTTTGGGTATGTCATTTTTCACTACCTGGCCAAAAGGGGGGGTGTCTGGTAAGGGGTTAGACATAAGTCTCATTTATTTGTGATAAGTATTCACTAAGTTACACTTTATTTTTTCTGAGAACCATCAGATTGGACTTCGTTCAGAGATAGACGAGAGATCACGCATCATGGTAGTTTTCCTTATTTTGCAAAAAGCACAACATTTTGTTTTTACTCTGAGTGTACACAAATAAAAGAAGACATTCTATAGTTTCAATTGATATATTACTTATGTCTCTATGGCAAAAAAATGACGGAGTATTTTCAGTCTGTTTTTCTGCTATGTGAAAAAAATCCTGCAATACGCGCCGGCGCGTTTCCCGACTCCAGGGTGTTAAGGGAATGTGTCCAGGGGGCCCGAGGTAACCCTAGCCAGTCACTTGTCAGGGGAACGTACTCGACCCTGATTGCCACCAAGGGAGGCCGACCTGGTCTACTTTTACAGAAACCTAGTCTTGGCCAACAACCTGTCTGGTCACAGAATCTCAAATTACATTCTTTAGAGAAGATATCCAGTAAGAGTGACTGCAAAGAGGCAATAACCAACTCAGACCAGAGCGTAGAGACAGGCATCCCGGAGAGCAGGACTCAGCTTAGCGCTTTTTACCCATACCAATGAGGGGAGTAACACTCTGCTCAATCCTAGGATCTACTCAGCGCGTGATTATTTGCGCTGTGCACACTAAAGGAACCCAACAAGGGGAGAGAGGCCTTCAACCACTGACCAGCTTAGGGAGCTAAGTTCAATGCAGGACAACCCTCAAACGAGGAGAGTACAGAGCTCAACTTAACAGATAAACCGTACTGTAGGCACAGAATCATGGAGGCCCTAGAAGGGGCCTGCAACATGACGCCAAACCAAAACTCTCCATTGAGGTTGACTAGTTTAGCTCAACCTGAGCACACATTCCAACAGGCAATGTACTCAGTAAAACACTTTTTATTCTTTAATGGAGTAAGAGGAGCAAGAGGAGTACAAACTTACGCCATCATGCTCTGAAGGAGGTCCAACAGGACCTGCGACCTCAGAATGACACGGGCGTCAGCCAGTGGCAGTATAAACTCTAAGGGAGCCAAATCTTAGAACCCAACTATCCAGTGAGGTTAACTAGTTTTAACTCAATCTGAGCTAATTTTATCCACACATTCCAACAAGCAGTGTATTCAGTAAAGTCCCTTTTTACTCTTTAAGCTAGAGGAGTACAAACTTACGTCATCATGCTCTGAAGGAGGCCCAAACAGAATGACCTCAGAATTAGAGTTACTGAGCTCACAAAGTGTAGGGCAGGAATCAGAACTAATGTATTAAAGTACAAAAACCTTGAACAACAAGGGAGTACTATTAATCCAACTTTGAAAAAATACAGGGTGGGTACTGGGTACTTCACATCAGAGATTCTCACCAAAAACAGATACAATTTGTACTGAACCCTAGAGACATAAAAAGCTACAACCATATCACTTGAACATAGTTCAAGGGGTTTAGGGGGAAAACTTGAAGGAGTGGATTCTGGAATTAAACATTAAAGCATTCTGGAACATTAAAGCATTTATGTTCCCTTTCAAACACTAGAAAATAATTTAGAATATTGTCTGTACCCCTCACTGAGAGAAAAGAACATGTTATCAGTATGTTTTGGGAAAGTTTCCTGCTCAGGGCAGAGCTCAGATCAACTTCAACCTTGAAGAATCTGTGAATCATGTGTATTGGTGAATGTGCGCTAAGTGTTCTGTGCAGGTCCGTTGTACTGGTGGACAACTGGCAATCTGCTTGAGACCAGCAGATGCCATGTCATGACCCCAAAAGGACAAAATCCTAAATCCAGAGTCCCCTCGTCAACATCATGACGAATGGAGATATACTTTTGACTATCTGTCCATGTGTGGAAGATTACCAAATTTGTCTATCTTTCTTAGCCAATCAGAATCATTCAACCTGAAGTAATGACGTAGTTAGTAGACTCTTGTTAGAGTATAATTATTGTGGAAATGTGAATGTACGCAGAGCGGCCTACGAACTCCTTGTGAGACTTAAAGCTGGCTTCTGCTGATGAAACTGCAAACTATTCTTCATTAAATTTTTCTTCAATTTATTATAATTTTTTTTTAACTTTGACTCCGGGTCTTTATTCAACATATCTGGTTTCAAGGGTCCTAAACTGTTTATCCCCAACAGTTAATGGTGGAGTGAATGTGAGCAATCATTCTTTGGTGACATCCTGGCTAAACAACAAACAAGGTAGGAAGCTGTTTTATTATTTTGTTAGGGCTATCGGAGTGGAAGAGATTGGGGAAGGAGAGCGGCAGAGCCTCACTCAGATGTGAGTGAGGAGTACCGTCAAAATGGATTTGGAGGCCAGAGAGGTACATTAACTATACTAAGCTTTATGATATTAATGATTATTTAAGTTTGAGAGTATAAGAAGTCACTGAAGCCATGGAACGGCAGGCAGCGCATAGTACACACTCTAATACAGGGACACAAAAGTGACTAGGACACGGCGTGGTGTACAGAGGAAGTCCTAAAGGGAGTGTAGGGCACTAGATAGGGTTTCTTGTTTGCCTGGGATGCATCTAGAATGATTCAGAGAAAAGTAAAATTGGCCCTAAATGGCTTGGGCCAGTATGTAACTGTGATTTTGGAGGATACTTTGCAGTTTCATCAAGCAGAAGCCAAAGCTGTGTTTTTCAAAGATTGCCACCTCCATCTATTTCAGGTGAGTATTAACTTTGACTAAGATATGGCTGACAAATTGAGTAACTTGATCAGTAACTTGATCAGTCCTGATAAAGATAATGAGATGAAAGAGAGCAAAATGCTGTAAGCAGCTCTGCTCTGAAGCCCTCACTTCAAAGACATTTGCAGAGATTATTAAGAAAATGGTTAGTCAGGGTTTTGATTCTGATTTGAAAGTTAAACAACAACTTGAATGAAAAAAACAAAAGGAATTAAAGCTGCAAGCAGCATTTACCGGGGTTCAAGCATTTAAGGCCTTTAAGCTCATATGCATAAAAAGATACTTTAAAGTTTAAAAGATATTTAAGTTTTATTTAGCAAGCATGTAACCAGCTAAATCATAGAAGGAACTCACCAGTTTCAGCCAAAACAGGCAATTTACCATTGAAAATATGTGGATTTTAAATCTTTAACAGTTATAGCGCCACCTATCGGCCGATCTTTATAAAAATTGGCATGTTTCTTTAGAGTCATATGCTGCATGTGCTCACTTAATTTCGTGAAGTTCTGAGTTTTCGTTTAGGAATTATAAGTTTTTGAGTAAATTTTGCCACGCCCATTTTCTAAATGACCCTGATATAGCAACGGAAATGGTAAAGTTCAACTTTTTTTTTGATAATTATTGATCTAGAGAGTCCATAGAATTGTGCTACATTGGTTTTGTTCCGATCGGGTGAAAAACCTAGGACTAGTTCGCAAAAGTAGGTTTTTCACATATTTGCAAATAATTAATGAATGGTTTGATTGACAGCATTGGTTTTTGAGGCAAAGTTGTTCAGCATGAGGAGGTCTATCAAATGATTTGTATATTGTGTGGTTTTATGAAACACCACGTGATTGCCGAGGCGTAAAACTCGTTAGCGCCAACTTGTGGCCGATTTCTTTCAAAATTCTTACAGACCTCTAGGACCATGAGTCGAACATGCCCATCGAGTTTCGTTCCGATTGGCCTCCGTTAACCTTGTTTAATAGGTGCTCAAACTTCATTAGCCGATGGCGGCCATGTTTTTTTTAGATATGCCAATGTCCTCATAGACAATCATGCCCCCTTGGACCAAGACACTGCATGCCAAATTTCAAGTCGATCGGACAAACGGTTGCGTAGTTACAGCTGTTTTCATGTTTTTTCCAAGTTATTGCACCACCTAGAGGCCAATCGACGCTATTTTTTTATCGTGACCAAAGAATGAGCCCCTACACGTGTACCGAGTTTGGTGCAAATATCTAATTTCCTTCTTGAGTTATAGCCATTTTAGTAAAAGTGGCTCCGCCCACATCGTACATTTTGGCGTCCCTTAACGACCGTGAATCAAAATTTCGACTTTTTTTCGATAATTATTGAAATTCACACTCCAGAGAACATTCCTGCACTGGTTTGGTTCCGATTGGGCGAAAAACCTAGGACTAGTTCGCAAAAGTAGGTTGTGAATTTACTTCAAAATGGCAGGAAAACCGGAACTCGTAGAGCGAATCTGATCTTCTAGGTTTTTCACCGCCTTGACCCAAGGATTCCAAAAATTTATTTTTTTTAATCTACGACAAACGGTCTAGGAGTTATTAGTGATTTTCTACTTTTGGTCGCTGTAGCGCCACCTATTGGCCGATTTTGACGAGTCCGGGTATCTGAGTAGCGAGCAAGACTTCTATCATCTGATAAAGTTTCAAGTCTCTAGGCCTTACGGTTTGGGCTGCCCATTCAGTTTTAGCAAAGAAGAAATAAAATAAAAATCAGAGCAATTACAATAGGTTTTCAGCACTTCGTGCTTGAACCCCTAACAAAACAAAGAAAGAACCAGAAAAATTCAAATATTTAGCTGTTTGTGCTTATTCATGGATTTGTAAAATTTTCCTGGTGGAAAAATCCCAGAAGTAACTAAGGAATGGTTCAATTTGATTACGCAATGTGATAAAGATGACAAGGAGTGTTTTAAGCTACGATTTCAAAAACGCGTGGTGTACAGTCTCCAGGCTCAAGGTGCTCCAGACACCAATATTTTAATGTTTCAGAAACGATGAATAACTGTCTGGCCAACTGAGATTTTAGAATGGAGATCAAGTTAGCTATTGAGCATAGTAGTTAGCATTGGCTGGCACAAAACTGCACCAAGCCTTTAACTCGTGGGCCTGTTTTTTAATGTTATATCATTCCAGTATGATATACTGGTGCACTATGCAGCTGCAATTAATTATTTGTTCCTTTTTCAGTTTTTCTTTGTTTCAAATAAATGAAACTTTAGTATTTATTTATTTTGCTTAAAACAGATTTGGGAATCAATGTATATTAAGGTGAAGAAACGGCTAAGGCTGGCACAAGCAAGTTGCTGTTTTAACCTCTTCTCTTTCTAAATCTTTCCACAGCATCCCTCCTACACTCTTTAAGATGAAAGAGTTTTATAATTGACCATGAAGTACACTTGCATTATAGAAGCTTTGAAATACTGCTGTCTCTGATAATTGCAACTAGAGTAATGAAATCAGGAACACACTTTATATTAGCGGCATGTGCGGATTTGAGTTGCACATTTCCTCGAAACTTCCTCAAGCTATATACATTCCACTCAATTCTCTCAATCCAATAACATTTTAATCACTTTTTATTTTCATATATTTTGGCCCCCAACCTCTCTCTCTCTCTCTCTCTCTCTCTCTCTCTCTCTCTTTCTCTCTGTAATTCCTCCAATTCAGACCCATGTTGTGCCCTAATGCCCCCTGTCTTCTCTGCTTTCACAGCATGGGATACATGGCACAGCTTATTATGTGTAATTTGCATAAGACATTGAAGATTTTCATAACCTTGTGGTCCCTGTACTTAGTTGGGAAAGATGTGAAATAAAGAAAAAAAAATCACATCCATGTTGGTGAGAGATAAAAACACATTACATACCAAGTTAATATAAAATCCATTGACTTGATATACAGTTTTTTTCAATTGCTAACCAGCATTGTTCAATACTGAAGCCCCATTTTCAAAACTCTTCATACAGTCTGCATTACCAACATGAATCTTGGCCAAACAGTTACAGTTTTTTTCAATTGCTAACAAGCATTTAGCAATACTTAAAGTACTTTTTCTAAACTCTTAACACAGCAACACACAAACATCACACAATTAGCCAAATAGTTAATTTTCTGCCCAAAACCATATTTTGTTATATAAACACAAACTCTACATTTCAAAATGCTAAAAACCTCTTTCAACATATACTAACTCTATCAAAACACAGCAAACCTGATTCAAAATCGAGTCGTTCTGTCAAAACATAGCACTAGTTTTCTATCCAACATGAACAAATAGTATTTTGACAGTCATTGCACTATGATTGACTAACAGTTGATGGCATTATGAAACTGCATTACTTGTCGTGTTTCAGTTCTAACTGGAAAAAATTATGAAATTCATTGTTTTTATAATTCAGTTTCCTTTTACTGCAGTAATAGTATAATGAATGCAAGCCATTCTACATTTTTGGTTGAGTGTTGAATGTGTTCGTTCTTGGCAACAGAAGTGAGTCATTATTTTATAGAATGTGCGGTAGAAAAAAAGAAGAAGAAAGTAACAGAATTGCTCAGGGCAGCTACTGGTCAGATGTGTTCCTTATGCAGGACTTCTGTTGGTCCCTCTGTTGAAATCTCTTTCTGGTGTTGTGTGTGTGGTGTTGATGGAGCCCATAGAGGGTGGGATGGTGTCCCTTTGGTAGCTAGTGCCCTACGCAGACCACATATTCTGCATATATGGAACAGTGGTAGTGGAATCGTTGTAGTAAAAGATTTACATGAAGCTTTTACTGAAATGAAAACATGAAATTGCTGCCATTGATCAACAACAAATCCAACATACATGGCCTTTGGTTACTGTTGAAGCTTTTTTTCCACCACAGAATAAAAAAGTATAAAAGGTAATTGTAACTTTTTAAGTTTACATCTCACAATTCTGACTTTTTTTCCTCAGAATTGTGAGATATAAACTAGGAATTGAGAGAAAAAAGTCACACATGTGGAACCTATGAAATCTTATTTCTGCCATGAATAGAAAATAAAAAACCTCTTCTTCTCCCTTGTCCTGATCCAACTTCTCCTCTCCTCCTTCATCTTTTCCTCTCCCTTACCCAGACTTTTTTTTTTTTCTCCTCTGTGTTGTTCTTCATCCACACTGAACAAATCCGATTCAAAGAGTCCTATTTTACTGTGTGTCCATGTAATGAAAATAAATTCATCACCTGACTATGCTTCCAACTGAGATTGGAATCTGCTATTTCTCAATATTTCAGTTATCAGTTAAAAATGCTTATCAATTGTTTCAGTATTTGTTTTATTTTTTTTTCCAGTACTGCTGTTGTTGCAAAAGTATAGGTTTTATACTATATTTAAAATTTGGAACATTGGGTCTTCATTTCTGACTTGCTGTGTTTAAGCATTTGCAAGTAAGATGAGAAAGATCCATGATTTTGGTATGGGGCAAGCTTATGTGAAAAGAAAGAGTTTGTCAATTCTGAGAATTCTTTCTAAACACTTTATAAATGTTACAAATGTATTGCTGACACACATTACAAATACTGAGAATTGTGTAATGCTTAAATGTAAAGTTAGAGCGTTAAACAGTTTTTCACCATAGACTGTAAAAAAATGTGGACGTAGTGTCCGTGACGTCACCCGTAGAGTCCTGAAGAGCAGTTTTGAGGCGAAAATGAGGCCGCTGCCATCTTAGCTGCGCGTCACTGCACGTCACTCCCGGATAACTGAAAATGGGCAAAGAAGCGGAACGTGGTTGAACTGAGGTGCCATGGTTACTGAAACCACACCCGCCTAGCTCGACGTGACCATGTTAGCAGGCAAAGGAGATACTATCTAAAATATTAATATTCTAATGATATAACTCATCTTTACTAGTTAATAAAGATAAGATATATCATTAGAAAATTATAAAGGTTTACTGTCAATCTACGGCGTCTTTTTTACGATATGCTCCAGCACCAGTAACTTAATTGAAATTTGTGTCAGGTTTGCACATGTGACATGACAACACGAAAAATCGAACGGGACTTCATATCTTTATAATGAAATAGTGATCCGTTGCACTTGGGTAAAATGTCCATGAGTGTCCACTGAAAAACGAAAAAAAACTGTACTTTTTGTCCACAAAAGCGTTAAATCCATGAAATATTAATATATTATCCATTGTTTGCATCACATTTCTTCTGAATGATCTGCTCTCCATCATCGTTCTTCAAGAAATAATGCAATCCGAGCAGCGTTTATGTTGTAAAACTGTATATGATCATATATCTCACAAAAAAATTAGCCCGCGACCAAAATGCAGCAGTTTTAGTTATAATATCCAAGCAGTGCTGTCGGAGTTTGTGGTGTCTTGAGAGGGATATTCTCCAGTCTTAGTCATAGTAAATCTCACGAACAAAACTTTTAGCCAATGCCACGACGATCCTTTCCTTCCGCATGCGTGCACATCTGTCTCGACCATTAACGCAGCAAACCATATTATTTTATAATTGTATAAAATAATCCCGAAAAAAGCACAAACACGGCAGAGATGCCAAATTCAGGTGCTGGAATTAGCTGAGGTAACATAACGGCTCACAGACAGCAGCGCGATCCACCTGTCACTCAAGTGGCCACGCCCTTAATTATGCAGAACTTTAAGGTTTAATATAATTCAAATACCTTCAGATTTTTTTAATCATTCAAATTTGGCTGGGTGGTTAATAACACATTTTTCTGCGGTGTGACAAACTTAGAACACATACTTTAAAATGACTTTACAGGGGCATTTTAGAAACGCGTTAATTGACTGCATTTTGTGTGAAAACGACATAAATTGTGTTAATGGTATGGCCACAACAGACGGATGTTTTGCTAAATGTGTTTAGAGTTATGAAAATGTGACTAAAGATTGGACAAAAGTATGTTAGCAATTTAAAAAAAACTGTAAATAAACTGTCCATAGATTATTTATAAAACAAATAAATGTTAAAAAAAATTTTTTTACTTGAAAGCTCAACTGCACAACTTTTACAATATTGCTTTTTAAATAACATAGAAAAATAAATTTGTAGAACTATTTCTGAACATTAGTTTGATCTATATACAAAATATTATGTTCATGTTGGCATGTAGTTTATTATGTACAGTATTTTGTATGCTATTAAGCTGTTATGGTGTATTTGGAAAAGCACAATAAACTTTTTGTATTTTGAATTAAGTCAAACATATTTCCAGTATGTTTTATAATATCACACTTTCCGATGCTCAACAAAACTTGACTAATGTACTTTTCGTTCTCTTGAAAAATTACACGCATGCGCAGTATCATCAGCTCATCGGTTCTCAAATCGGACATGTCCGAAAGAAGTGGTTCTCGGGTCCGTGTACGTTTTGATAGTTTGTTTTCCAATCTGAAATGAAATACGCAGAAACGAGAAAACGGTCGTTTCCCGTTTTGTCGTTAGTAAAAAAAAAATGGAAAAACAAGATTTTGGCTTGATTTTAGTTTTTTCGGGTCACGAATAGAAAACGGAAACATGACTTCAAAACTCGTTTTCCACATGTGGGCGGTCATTACACGCCCCTTTCAGCCGATTGGTCAATCAAATCTGAGCCAGTGACATCATCTTCAGTTCGTTCACAAAATAACAGTCCTCTGCTGCTATCAGTAGTTTTTTTTTTAATCTGTGATCAGTAGATATATGTCATATATCGGCTTTCTTCTATGCAACCTAACGTGTATTTCACAGAAATGTTTATTTCAGAAATGTTAATCAGCAGTTAATCAACAGAAACCGGCATTATAACCTAGGCTACCTCTCTAATTTGGCACAAATCCAAATGTTTCCATATTCACGATTTGGAAGCTATACTATATTTATTATTTAAAACGCTTTTATTGTATACAGACTACTTAAAATGAGCAGCAGGATATAACTTTTTATATATTTGGTTGATTGTATGTTATTTTGACAATTAACAAGCTGCGATGGGAAGTTACTAAAACTGATGTTGTGTGAGGCGCCGACGCGTTCACTTGAAATTTCTTATAAAAGCGGAAACAACTTAAAATACTCAGACATTTATGGTAAAATATATGTAACACCATTCGAATCTGTGAAGGGTAAATAGGCCTATTATTTTTGAACACTCACAATAAAAACAAAACATTGCTCGTAAAATAAACAAATAAATTTCTGCAGTCTCGTTTTCCTTTCTGTGAACTTCTCAAAAATCAACCGAAACTCATATAGCCTAGTCTATTGTCGCATTTTTTCCCCTTTCATTTTGGTAATATGTTTATTATTTAATTGAAATAAATTTTGCTTATAGACATAAGCTATTTATTCCTTTTATATAATTTAATCTTTTTTTTTTTCGTTCACAGAAGCGCGGCAGGTGCGTAATGATGATGAATCCTCATGTTCTGTTGTTTATTCTGCTATTTGTTCATATACGCTAAAACTAAACCCTTTGGATTTTTTTAATGATTCACAGACACTTATCAATTCTAATTTCGTTTAATTCTAATTTAATATAATCTTGTCGGTTAATGAAAAGATGATCATGTCAGTTGAAAGTCAGGGGGAAAAAACAGAAATGAGACTGACAAGGCAACAATAATTTTCATTTAGTTTAAGTTTTTCAACTAATATTTATATTTTCTTATATTTCAGGTTAATTTCGATTAGCATAAATGTTTTAATAGTTTTTGTTTTTGTTAATTAACTATAATAACTGTCTGGGCAAAACATCCACTGAACTGCATTACAGTATATTTTCCCGATGTATAAGCCACAGAATTTACAAAGATTCACGAATTATTTAATTCCGTCTGGGACACAACCTCAGGCCGGGAGTCTCACGCTCATCGAGGCCAATAAACCTACAGCTATTGTTGAAAACATAATTTACATTACTTTTAAGAATAATGTTAGAAAAGTGATGATAATGTGCCTCTTTTGCACACTTTCATGTATCAGTTTTATTTTTATAAATAGGCCTTTGACAGTATGCTATAGGCTAGCATTAATGTTAGCCTATATAAATAGAGTTTTTAGTAAAAGCACGATTTTGTGAGCATTAGCGGAATGTGAATATACCTCCCCACATCCCCCCACCCCAGTAGCGCCTGGTCTACAGTGTGGTACATTTATTCATTATGTTAATAAAAGTTCTATGTTTAATATACCAGAGTTTTTGTTTTGCTGTTGTCCATTGAAGCAATTGACGCAGAATCGCCAATTGCCATTAAATCGAAATTGATAGTAAAATGTTCACGGCCATAATTCATTTAAAAGCGAAGGAAAGACAGAAAAGATGAGGATAGCAAGTAAACTGTGACATATAATAATGTTCATTGTATATAGCCTAATGTTCATTATGTTAATAAAAGTTCTATGGCTATGTTTAATTTAAGAGATGTCAAATAAGAATAACAGTTTTATTAGCCTATATTTATTATATTTCATTTGTCTTTTTGTCCATATGCCACATATCGTGAAAACAAATGTAACACACACACACACACACACACACACACACACACACACCACCACCACCACCAACAACAACAACAACAACAAACTTTGTGTTAAGAAGCTGCTCTTAATTTTTTTTATCGATGACTTCGCAGCGCATTAGCTGTGCATGAATAACACAGGAAATATGAAAATAGCTACTGCGGGCCAAAGATCGCCTTTCGACGAAACCATAGACTGTAAAAAAGACGAAACCCAGCACAGAGGTTTTCGCCGCCATGGTTATAGTTGTCCCTTTGCGCCACCTAGTGAATAGCCTATTTTCTAATGATTATTATGACTATTATGATTAGGATGACTGCATAGCCATACTGCAAGGAATGTCATGCGTCTGCTAAATGATTGAATTTAAATGTATAAAATGTAAAAAAAACATTAAAATAAGAAAAAAATGAGTGCAGTAGCCACTGATCTATAATAGAGCATAGCCTATTATTAGCTTATATATTGCCTATAGATCGGTGATAGCCCGTCATTGGCTACAGATGTAACGTTAAAGGCATTTACATTTCACATTTTAAAAACACAATGACAGTTTAAGGCACTTGGCACTGTGATTGGATTGCCTGTCACACAGAGAAAAACAAAGCTGGAAAAACAAAATACAAATATCAATTAAAACAAATGAATACAAATGAGAGCATACTTATAAATCTTAACAACAGACTTAATTAAATTTACTGTAGTTTTTTTTAAATATACAGCTCTGGAAAAAATTAAGAGACCACTCCAAGTTCAGAAATCAATGTTAAGTGGTCTCTTAATTTTTTCCAGAGCTGTATATATATATTTTTATCTGTGCATACTTCTGTGAAATACGCATTAGGTTGCATAGAAGAAAGCCGATATATGACATATATCTACTGATCACAGACTGTAAAAAAAACTACTGATAGCAGCAGGACTGTTATTTTGTTGAACGAACTGAAGATGACGTCACTGGCTCAGATTTGATTGACCAATCGGCTGAAAGGGGCGTGTAATGACCGCCAACATAAGGAAAACGAGTTTTGAAGTCGTGTTTCGGTTTTCTATTCGTGACCCGAAAAAATGAAAATCAAGCCAAAATCTTGTTTTTCCGGTCTTTTTAACAAATGAAAAAACGGGAAACGACCGTTTTCTCGTTTCTGCGTATCTCATTTCAAATTGGAAAACAAACTATCAAAACGTACACGGACCTTCTCGGTTGTGTACTGATGATCCGAAAACTGTTGCAACCGATTATTGACTCGAGAACGAGAATGGTGACAGGCCGTGTACGTTCGTTTGTGTGCGCCGCGCATGTGCACTCATATCAGCTGCTCTGCTGCTCGTGCTCATCATCATCAGTTCTCTCTTCACAGCAGGTTAAGTCAGTGTACTGTTGGAGTAACTGAATAACTCCGGGATGTTGGTTTATTTCGAGAGGTAGTGTCAGGCACGTCAAAAAGTCAGTAACTTTAGTAATTTGTGGATTAGTGTTTGATTACTGGATAATGTGGATATGTGAACTGTTTGGAACGATTCAGTCCGATTTGGTGAACTGGTTCGACCCGTTCACTGAAAAGAACCGGTTAAAAAGAATGATTCGTTTGCGAACCGGACATCACTAATTCCAATATGCTTCGTCGAACGCAAAGCCAACTCATGCAGGCGCTGGTGACAGTTGGTCAGAAGCGAAAAGATGAATAGCCTAAACCATGAGAACATTTCTGGGTGTACTGTATTTTCTTATAATACAGAATAGCAATGGGATTCCTTCTTAAGATTCATCAGTTGAGAAACAAGAAGAGGAAGCCAAGTGAGAAACAACAACAACCAACAACTGACAAAACTTGTTACTTTCTGTCAGGACTTTAGAATTTGAAATGAAAAGTTGATTTAAAAATGTGTATAAATGAATAATAAGTGTTGTAGACCTGTTTTTAAAGTTGTTTTTCAAATAAAGGTTTCGGAGTCAGCAATATCAGATTGTTTGCGTTTTTTTAATTACTTACCCTGTAATACATCAAACAAAAGCATGTTTCCCCATGTATTAAAAAAGATTGCAATAGTTCTTTCTACTTGCCTTGAAACAACTTATTCAGTGCACTTTCTCGCTAAATTGCTCCCAAACGTAAGATTGTTGTCTATCATAATAATATAAGTACCCTTAGTTCTAAAATACTTACAGTATAATTAATTTGTTATTTTCCTGGTTGTCACCCCTTTATTCCCAAGACTTCATTGTTCCCCTATACTTACATGTTCTTACTTTATAGGTACACTATAATTATCGAAAGTTACGCTGTAAATTCGTTGTAATTATGCAGTACTTTCCGGGCTATAATCTAAAGATNTTTTATCGAAGTTTGAATTATTTTTTACATAAATCAGCATAGGATAAGAAAAAGATCTTTTCATTTTACTGACTGTATTGCAGCAATTTTTATATTTATATATATATGTATATATATATCTTTACATATAGTAATGTGCTTGCAAAAAATAAAAAGTTGATAAAAAAAATAAAAAAACAAAAATTCCTGAAACAATAGTTACAAAAACAAACAAACAGAAAAACATCAGCAACATGAATAGTAATGATGTATGTGCCAGGAGGCCTTTTTGGAGTTTGTACTGTATGTTCTCTGTTTTCCCCATGTTGACATTGGTTTCCTCTGGGTCTCCGCCACAATCAGGACAGGTGAATTGGAGAACATAAGTTTGCCTGTGAATATGAATATGTGCGAGTGTGTCATCCTTGTGATGGACTGGGCATCTGCCCAGGGTGTTTTCCTGCTATGACCCAAGATGCTGGGAAAGACTCCAGCCTCCCCACGACCCTATATAGGACAAGTGGTTTGGAAAATGTATGGAATAGATGGATGGATGGATGGATGGATGGATGTTCCATTCCTCCCTCTCTCTGCCACTCTTCTTTCCCCACCAATGTGTCTTCCTTGATCTATGTTTCCAAACAAAACCATTATGTAGATTTATTAAAAGATGACTGAAAAAAATTACTACTGTAAGAGAGACTAAAAATAGCTTTCAGCTGAAATTGTAATTGTTATTTATAATTAATTATAATTATTATTTAATTTCATTGTAAATATTCTGCTAAGATTTAATATTTAATTAAGATTTTTTATTTAATATTAATATAGTTCCTCTAGAAATGCACAGAGTTTGCCACCATTCTGATTTGAATGTGCTTTTATTAGTTTTGAAAGCAGTATAGCATTCGAAAAATGTGCAACAAATATATAATGTTTTGCAGATGGTGAAAGACAAAAGTGTTCATGAATTTGGAAAAATTTGGTCATTGAAAGCATTTTGTGTGAAAGCAATGAAAAATGATTCACAGTTGGATGCATATATTATAGTTTTTCACAATTGCTAAGACACTTTTCTTGAAACCTTCACCACTTTTCTCATAGCATTAAAACCAAAACCATATATTCAAAATACAGGGCTTTTAGATCATACACACAGCCAGTCAATATATAAACTCCACAAATCATTCATTAGATTAGACAATACATAGAAAAATGGGGAACACAGCATCCAATGTATGCAGTTACAGAAAAAAAATGTACACAGTTAATAAAACTTGCAATTTTTGCATAAACAAGTAAGGTGAATATATTGTATACTGCATGTACTGCAAGTATAGTAGTGTACTGAATATTGTATAGTATTGAATGTCGGTATATTTAGCACTTGCATACCAAAAATGCAGTAGTTCAACTGAAAAAACCCAAAGTTCAAAGAAAACTCTAAATGAAAAGCATATTACAGTATACTCAAAAAAGTTGTACAACTACAAAATCAAGGTCAAAGAGTGATTCATTGTGCCTCAGTATCACGTCTTTGTGTTGGGTCCAGCCTCAGTACTTTGTCCACATCACAGGCAATGCTGTTTTTTGATTTGCAAATGGTGTCTAACTGCCTGAACTTGTTTAAAGGGGTGGTTCAATGCGATTTCACTTTTTTAACTTTAGTTAGTGTGTTATGTTGCTGCTTGACCATAAACAGTATCTGCAAAGTTACAGCGCTGAAAGTTCAATGCAAACGGAGATATTGTCTTTTAAAGTTATGGCAGTTTAATGTCAAGTCAAGTCAAATTTATTTATATAGCGCTTTTTACAATTGGTAATTGTTTCAAAGCAGCTTTACATATTAGAAGCACAGAAAAAAGATAAGTGGTTAAAAATAAGCTGTACAAGCAAGCGTGGTAATATGTAACATATACAAGATGGTGCTACATTAAGCCAATGTCGGCTGACTCCCAGGGGTGGAAAAAACCCCCTAGGAGAAAAACCCAGNATATTTTCTACACTGGATGCGGCGCTGAAGACAGCTTCCAGAATCTACACCAGTTCAATGCTGGATTTGCACAAAGGCTAGAAAGATGAAGCAGTTCCCACTTTAAAAGCAGAAGCTGTTTATTGGCTTCAAACTGTAAGTACGTTTTATTGTTTGTACACGTCTTTTAAATGTATAGTTCTGTTGCTATTTTTGGTTGCATCAAGGACATATACAAAGAGCAACTTGTTTTTGCTTCACTAGCCAGTTAGCTAAATTCTAGTGCATACTTCTATGTTCATAGACAAGCAGTTGTTCATGCTATAAATTAAACGCCCCTTTACAAAAATGCTACTACTCAGTCATGTATTCGGCTACAGTAAAGCTTTAATCAGGATAAAACTGTATATTGAACGTTAACAAACAGCAGTGACAGCATATCTAAACACTTTGACACAAATAAAAAAAATGAAATACCATTCATAAACGTCCTTTAAAAGCCAAGATTGCAGAGGTTCTGCTTGACCCTCTTCATCTGGGTCTGATTCGGGCTCAATTTGATACAGCAATATAGATGCCATCATTTACATTTCCACAACGAATGGTATTAAGGGGCGTGGCGTTTCCGGACGCTTCAGCGAATCACAATACACTGGGCCAGCTACCAACCTCCTAACCAATCTGAGCACATTACATATTTTGGAGGAGTGGTATAATAGAACCAGGAAGTCAAACGAGCCGTTCATATGACAGTGGAAACAGAGGTGTAGAATAAAGGTAAAATATATGAAAAATACAGCGTTTTTTAAAAAAACGAAGCATTAAGACATGTTAAACTTTGCCCCAAAAACACAATCAAGCCTAGAAAAAAACCATTGAACCACCCCTTTAAGGTTTTGCAGAAGGAGTGATTTATTCAACACATTTGGTTTGAGAATTTGGTGCAGAATGAGGTTTAGTGTTTTAGCCATTGTGAAAAACTGTAAATACTAGATTAGTGATGACAAGACTGAAAGCAAAAACACTTGGAGTGGTAAAATAAATTATCAACAAAATTAGGTTATAGGAAACATTTGACAGACTTGTAACTAAATGATTGCATTAACAATGCAAACCTCTACTTTCCACATATAGTGATATTAGAACATTTTGTCACTAAGAGTCAACAGTGAATTCATTGTATTTTAATTTATTGATTGTTGCATTTGAAATGTAACTCATAACATTTTAGAATACTGTTCCGTCATTAATCAATAACTACACAGGAACAAACACTCAAGTATTACCAAATGATTCAGAAGGAATTACCAACTGTACTCTAAAGGGAAAAGCATGATAACTCTCTAGTAATGACTCATTGTAGTCATTGTAAGCGTTTGATGTTTTTGTAAGGTTTTTCTGAATGATTTGGTAATACTTGAGTCATTACTAGTGGGTTACCATGATCTTCACTTTAGAATTAATTATACATTATGCATTATTCACATTAATTATGAACCTGTATAGTTCTTAGTAGTCCCCAGGGAGTTATGAAAAAAGTAGTAGTTACTGATTAGCTAATAGTGAACTACCTCATTCAACTGAGAACTATTACCAAAGTCCCTTTAAGACAAGTCATTTCACTTGGCGGTCATCTTTGAAACGCCTCTCGGGCATCCTGGGCATCATGCAATCTCTTTGAATGGGGAAACATCAAATTCTCCAAAACTGTTCGCCAACCTTACGATTAAATTTCATATTTGAAATCACCAATGAAATCTAACAACAACCGCGGCTCATAAATTTAGTTTCTAAACGCTCGAATCATGACAAAAAAACTATTTTTCAGGCTGGATCAAGCTAATGTGCATGCGCAGACCTAAATGCGCGTCTCTTCGGAGGCGATGATTCTAACGGCCGCTGAAGTGACGCGATGACTTTACCAGTCGGCGATTGGCTCTTATTTAGAAGGCGGGACTTATTCCGCCATATTGCGCGTAACACTTTCTCCCATTCAAAACAATACGAGTGACATGTCTTGTGTTATTCTATAGTCTTTGCTATTACTTATTAATTCATTTATTGGTAGTCAATAGTAGTTACTAGAATGTTAATATTGTGTTACTCATTTGTTCCTCTGTAGTTATTCATTAATGACAGAACAGTATTCTAAAGTGTTACCAATATATTTTATATATAGGCCTATTATAATTTAATTTTGTCTTTTATATGGCTCCATACAAGGCTGTCACGTTGGAACCTAAGTTACTCATTCACCCTACTCATTCTCCTGTCTCTCTCCATCTCTCTGTATATTTCTCATTCTGTCTTTGATGCTTCTTCTTTTTTAACAGCTTTGATCACTGGCACAGTTACACCGCGTGTCCGTCTCACATAAGCACCCCCAATCTATCACTGCCTTCCTCTCACATGCAAGTCACACATCTCAGATGACAAAGACAAATCACAAACGAGATCTATCACAACTGTTTCTTCTAGACAGCAATGAGCAATGGATACGGATACTTTGTTAATACCTCCTGCTTAGTTAATATTGTGCTCAAGATACCATCACAATCTCATCAAATTCTTCAAAAATCAAATCAGATCGGAGCTGCTATTCATTGCTATCTATTTTAATAGCTCTGTATATTAAAAACTGAGAAGAAATTTTAAAGTTGATACATTAAAGAAACAAATTAGAACTCAATTACACACATTTTCAAAACTTTCTGTTTTTTTTTTTACTTTACACACAAATCCAAGAATTGCACACACAAAATGCCTCACATCTCTTGCAAAATTAAACACTGCATTCAAAATATCACAAACACATCTCAAAAGCAAACATTTGTCTTGCTTTGCAAACACATTTGCCATAATATTCAGTTTTTTTGGATATATCATACACACACAGTTATTTACAGTTTTTTCCAACTGCTTACACACGTTTTCAAAACTTTACATACAATTTCCAAAACTGCACACACAAAATGCAAATGCCTCACATCTCCTTCAAAATGTAACACTGCATTCAAAACGGCATGAACACATGTCAGAATGAAGCATTTTCATCAAATGCCAAACACTTCTTTTGTAATAGTAAATGTTTGGATATACTATGTAAACACTGTTGTTCTAAATCTAAAGCTCTTTGTCTTTCATAGGCTTATATCTACATTTCAATACAATGTTCTACAGTGAAAGTATTCTGCTGAGAGAGGTAACAAATACACTGTAAACACCAATGCAATGTAGAAACAGAAAATATTTATTAGGCCAAACATTACTGTTGTATAGAGTAGCATACAACAAAATCATAAACATATGTAAACCAAAAGTTTATTCTTTAAAGTACAATAAAGAACGCAATTGTGTGTGGGGGGTCCCGGGGGAGCAGTCCAGGAATTGGTGGGGGGAAAGCAGTCACCAGTGCAAAGCTATGCTTTATCTTCGCCAAACATCGAGGGAAGTATCTCCTAGCATGGCGTATCCAACCTTGGACAGAGGCAACCTGTCCCCACATGCGTCCTCCATTGCCTGGAGAAGCGGCATGCGGGCATAAGGTTGGCGATCATACAGTGTTCATGGCCAGGCTGAGAAGAATTCAGATTTAGAAAAGGTGAATATGGGGGTAGGGACAAAACTACAAATTGTGGATGGGTGGCAAACCAGTTTTGGACCAGAACAGCCCGGTGAAAACTAACATTGTCCCATGTAACCACAAATATAGCAGGCTCCTGATCTGGATCAGGGACAAGCATTCTGTAAATTGCATCAAGAAAAGTGAGCATATGGCCGGTGTTGTACAGACCCAGTGTGGCATTGTGATGGAGGACCCCGTTTTGAGTGATGGCTGCACACATAGTTATATTACCCCCATGCTGTGCAGGGAGATTGGTAATTGCCCTCTGTCCTATTACATTTCTTCCGCTGGGCCTGGTTTTGGTGAGGTTGAAGCCAACCTCATTCACATAAATAAATTCATGGCGAATTACATGGGCATCCATCTCCAATACTCTCTGTAACAGACAAAAGGATACACAGATGAGTAAATATGGTATGTCTGAAGTACTGGAAGTAGTGTTGCATACATACCTCTACAAAGTCATATTGCAGATTCTTGACTCTGTCACAGTTTCTTTCAAATGGCACCTTGTAAAGTTGTTTCATCGTCACTTGGTGCCGTTGGAGGATGCATTGTATGGTGTCGTTATTCAAGATATGCTCTTTTATCTCTCGAATCCTAATTGCATTGTTGGCCAAAACCATATTTATAATTGCAGTCTCCTCTACATCTGTAAACAAGCATCCTTGTCTTCCATGATGTCTTTGCCTTTCCACTCTGTACAGAATTGAAACACAGTATGTGTTCAGCATAAGAACTGTAAATAATTTACAAAAAAAACAAAAAAAACAAAAAGGTAGTACAGCATGATAACCAACCTCATTCATTCAATGCAGTGCAGTAAACAGATGGCTTAGAGTTGCAAATGTTTATGCAATACTATGCAGTCATAAGTATTTTACTGTACATTACTGTAAGGCTAAAATAGTCTATAATAAATTATAATAAATTAGATAGTTGCATACCTGTTCTCATTTCTGAAGGTTTGAATTATGGACGCCACTGTAAATCGACTCAAGTTGGGCTGGACTCTCAGTCCAGCCTCTCTCATGGTCAAACCGTGGTTAATCACATGATCAACAAGTGTTGCCCTAATCTCATCCGAGATGGCTCTCCTTCCTTGTCTTCTTTGCCCTCGTCCTCTTCTTCCTCTTCCTCTTACTCCATGGATGCCATTGTTGGCATCCATTGTTCAAAACAGGTAATCTGACCTTTGATCTATTTATAGGCCTATAACTGCAGTAAAGCAGTGATTGGTTAGTGATCAGTGTGATGAAGTTCTTGTAAGGAAGGAAGAGGACGGGGTCGGCTTGACTGCTGCTGGTGGTTTTTATTATAATAAATTCACTCCTTAAACAGTTTGTTGTGCACAGAGCACCAAAACATAAAACAGCTGCATAAACTTTCACTCCAGCAGGGATTCTTGACGCAGGCAGGTTCCACCAGACAGCAGTCCTTCTCTCTCTCCCACACTTCTGTTTCTCCTGGCGTTTTATACTCTCTCCACGCCAATTACTGAAACAAGAGACAGGTGTTCGTTATTTGCGTTTAACCCACTCACTCACCGCACGTCTCCCGACTCTCTCTCCCGCTGCAGATTTTGCTGAACCACGCCCCCCTCGCCACAATCAGTTACAGTTTTTCTCGATTGCTTAAACACATTTCTTGAAACTATGCCTCATATTCTTAAAACAGTAAACACAAATCCATAACGTCTCACCCAATTCCCCAAACATCCTATTTTCAGGTCAAAATGAAGCTCTACACTTAAAAACCATTCACTCTTGCTGAAAAAACAAACTTTGCCCTCAGACATCACACACAAGCCCTCAAAAACACACACACAACATAGTCTTACACACTGGTGAGATAGAATCAAAACAATACTACAAAAAACAAAAACTAGTAATAAGTTGTGTTGCTTGTGGTTCTCCCCCTTACAGAACTTTTCACATGATGAACACATGATTACAGTGGCACATTTTTTTATTCCTCAATGTACTGTACAGTACAATACACCAAACAACAACAAAAAATATTCTGCCCCAGCATCACATCTTTGGTCTGGGACAGGTCAGAGAATCTTGTCAACATCACAGGCTATACTGGCCCTATCCAGGCAGCGGGAGTAAAATCCTCTTGCATGCCTGGTCCACCCCTGGAACACATCAACTGAAATGTCTAGTCAGGCTTCTTCCATTTTATCATCTCTGTGTCCTACAAAAATTGAAGTACTGATTACTGTAACACATCTTTTTTACATAATGGAAGCAGAAAGAAACTCTATCTGTATGTAAGGCAGTTTGATGCATGTGTTATAACAGAGTACAGCACTCAAACATTACAGTAGAGTACACTGAGGTCCTTAATGTACTGTACAGTACAATACACCAAACAACAACAAAACATATTCTGCCCAGCATCACATCTTTGGTCTGGGACAGGCCAGAGAATCTTGTCAACATCACGGGCTATACTGGCCCTATCCAGGCAGCGGGAGTAAAATCCTCTTGCATGCCTGATCCACCCCCTGGAACACATCAACTGAAATGTCCAGTCAGGCTTCTTCCATTCCATCATCTCTGTGTCCTACAAAAATAGAAGTACTGATTACTGTAACACATCCTTTTTCCAAAATAGAAGCAGACAGAAAATCTGTATGTAAGGCAGTTTGATGCATGTGTTGTAACAGAGTACAGCACTTAAAAGTTACAGTAGAGTACACTAAGGTTTTCCTCCCTGAAGGTTCTTATGATCGAGGCGATGGTGAAGCATCTTAAGTTTGGCTGAACTCATTGCCCAGCCTCCTTCATAGTCAGACCATGGACCAGGACATAGTCAACTAGTGGCACAAATTTCATCTGAGACTCCTTGTCTCCTTGCCCCTCATCCTCGTCCTCCTCCTCTTCCTTCACCTCTTCCTCCACTCTTTACTGCACTTGCTCATCCTCTTCCTCCTCCTCTCTGGTGTCCTCAACCTTTTCAATCCAACTCTCTGGATCCATTGTTCCAAAACTGAATGAACTGACTCAGGCTCTTTTATCTCTCTATTGAAGGTTCTGATTGGTGTGTGATAAATTTTGACTCTTAGTGTTTCCACGTGGGTAACTGTGTGCTAATTGAGCTGATCGCCCAGAGTCATGTCACGTCTCTGGATCCGTCCGAGAGCGGAGAGGATTGTTGTCCAGTGTGGACGATCCACCACTGATGTCAGCACGAGCAGCTGGAATTCCGAAGCCTCCGCCGGCCGCTTCGCACTCAAGCCCCCCGGTTGCTACGAAGATGGCCAGTGTCTACGGACAAGATGGCCGCTCCGCCAGTGTCTACGGACAAGATGGCCGCTCCGCCAGTGTCTACGGACAAGACGGCCGCTCCGCCAGTGTCAGTGTCTACGGACAAGATGCCCGCTTTGCCAGTGTCAGTGTCTACGGACAAGATGGTAGCACCAGAGCCCGAGTCAGCTCCGGACTCCGCACCAGAGCCCGAGTCAGCTCCAGACTCCGCACCAGAGCTCGAGTCAGCGCTAGACTCCCCACCAGAGCCCGAGTCCGAGTCAGCTCCAGACTCCGCACCAGAGCCCGAGTCCGAGACAGCTCCAGACTCCGCACCAGAACCCGAGTCTGAGACAGCTCCAAACTCCGCACCAGAACCCGAGTCCGAGACAGCTCCAGACTCCGCACCAGAACCAGAGCCCGAGACAGCTCCAGACTCCGCACCAGAGCCCGAGTCAGCTCCAGACTCCGCACCAGAGCCCGAGTCAGCTCCAGACTCCGCACCAGAACCCGAGTCCGAGACAGCTCCAGACTCCGCACCAGAACCCGAGTCCGAGACAGCTCCAGACTCCACGCCAGAACCCAAGTCCGAGACAGCTCCAGACTCCAAGACAGCTCCAGACTCCGCACCAGAACCCGAGTCCGAGACAGCTCCAGACTCCGAGACAGCTCCAGACTCCGCGCCAGAACCCGAGTCCGAGACAGCTCCAGACTCCGCGCCAGAACCCGAGTCCGAGACAGCTCCAAACTCCGCGCCAGAGCCCGCTCCAGCAGCCCACCACGCGCCAGCTTCTTACCCGCCGTGGCCGCCCGAGGCACCTGACCTGCCCTGGAGACCTCCCTACCCGTCTGTACATCCACCCTCACCTGCCAGTAGGTCTCCAGGGCACCCACCCCCCCTCCCCGGTTGTGCCATCCACGGCGCGAGGACGCGCCTTCCGGGAGGGGGGCGTTATGTCACGTTTTCAGTCATTTCCGGACTACATTTCCCATAATCCTCCCTGCCAATCACCTGCACTCACTCCACTAATCAGTTAACACTCATCACCACACCCAGCTGCCACACATTACCTGGACTATATATGCTAGTCACATCCTCACACACATTGCGAGTTAACTCTTTTTGCATTTCTGAGCGTTCAACATTCTGTTTGTCTGCCTGTTATTGTCCCAGTCTGTTCCCCGTCTACGATTCTCTGCCGCTTGCCTTTGGATTGTTTATTGTTAACTGGACTTGTGATTGATATCTGCCTGCCCTGATTCTACTGCCTGTTCCAAGACCACGATTCTGCCTTGTCCCTGCTGTACCTGTTTGCCACTGTTTGACCCTTGCCTGTTTGACTACGAACTCTGTTTAATAAAAGCTGCAAATGGATCCTACCCTGAGCCCCGCCTCGTTACATTAACATCCTTAACTAAATATATACACAAGCTTAACAGAAATTATTCTCATAATGGTGTTTTCCAACATTATTTTTGGAAATATAAAAGTTTTTTCGTCAGGCACTAATTTGTAGACTTTCATTAAGCTACGCAGTAGTGGGGTCCACTTGTTTAAGCAACAATGGAGGCAAAACATATCCAAGAGATATTTCAAAAAGGAGAATTAAAAACAATACAAAGGAAGAAAGGAAAGAAAAGTACCATGGAGGAGCATTTTAGTGAAGTTGTTAACCAGGATGAATCATTATCATGAATTCTTTTGGCCACGACAATTGTTTGGTGAAAACTCTGATATCGTGACAGCCCTACATCATTTACATAGTTTACATTTATATATTATATATACACTAGTAACACTGAAAACAAAAAAATGGAGTATGTCTATCTATCTTCCAAACCACTTGTTCTCTGTAGGGTCACAGGAGGCCTGAAGCCTAAACCAGCATCTCAGGCCATAGACATGGAAATAACCTGGAATGGATGGATAGTTCATCACTGGGTCCACACACGGACATTTACTCACACCTACAGCAATTTGGCATCTCCAATTCACATGTCCTGCGTGTCTTTTAATTGCGGGGAAAACAAGAAGCCTGGAGGATACCCATGCCAACTCATGGAGAAAATGCAAACTTCACACAGAAAGGCCTCCTTACTCAGCTGGGACACAAACTGTAACCTGCTTGTATACAATTGATGTAATGTTTGTAAGAAACGCACAGAACAGTGACAATAATAATAAAAAAGTTTGATGTAAACTAGTTTATTACTGTTACACTTACAGTACACTTGAAAGTATACTTTTAAACTAAATAGTTGGCAAATTTACTCTCAATAAGTACTGAAATAATACACGTAGAAGTATACTATTAGTGCACTGATAATAGTATATTTACTACATAAAGTATACTTGGAAAATATATTTGAAATATACTTACATTTACAGAATTGAATCCTGTGGAACCCCATTCAAAACTGGCGCACAAGATGATGAATAATTGCCAGACTCTGCTGTAAACTTTGCTGTAAACGATTTAAAAGAATGCCATGATCAAGGGTGTCAAATACTGCGCTGAGATCCAGCAAAATTAAAACAGCACAATTACCAGAGTCGACAGTCAGCAATAAGTCATTTAATACTTTAAGCAATGCAGACTCTGTGCTGTGGTCTGAAACCAGACTGATATTTATCAAAAATACCATTTTCTGTAAGAATGAAGATTAAACACAACCTTCTCCAGAATGAATTTTTATGGCAGTTCTTGTATAAACTTAGGAATGAGTTTGGTGGTTAGAGCCAAACTGTAGTTCAATGAGAAGTCCTCTCCTTGGTGGTGGTTGAAGCAGAAGGTCCCTCTTCCAGCCTCCAGCTAAAAAAATTATGTTCTTAGAATGTTTTGCTAACATTCCCATTAAGTTATGAAAACGTTATTTCTATATGTTTTTTTAAACGTTGAAAACGTCCAGTTTTTTTTATGTTCTGTATCAAGACATTTTTTTTTTCTTTGTTTATGTGAACGTTAGAGGAACATTCCATTCTATAATTTTGGAAATGTTATGAAAACGTTATTTTTGAATGTTTTCTGAATGTTCAAAACACCGTGAACAGATGGCCAGTCCATCACCAGGCTCACACACAGACACTTGAGTATCGCTAATTTATCTCATGTCTTTGAACTATGGTGGAAACTGGAGTACCTGGAGGAAACACACACTAACACAAAGAGAACCTGCTAACTCCTGGCTTAGCCAGGACTCGAACCAGGGACCTTCTGGCTGTGAGGGGATAGTGCTACCCATTGAGCCACTGAGCAATTAACTTCTTACAGCCACATGTATGGTTTTTAAGTACCAAAAACTGTGTTAAGACATGTTTCCAGAGAGTTTACATTTTTCACATTACATTTTTACATTAGACAGGACACAAGTCAAATCTAACAAGACATGTAGAAAACAACATATAGAAAAAACAAAATTGTGTTCTGTGTATATAAAGTGTTTCATATGGAGTTTCAAACATTGTCATTTTACAGTGATGCTTCAGGCTGAAGAGAGACCATAGAGTGTATTTTTTTTATTTATTTTTTTATTGATATTTTGAATTTTTACAAATGTTTTAGAAATAATGATTTCATAACTTAATGAGAATGTTAGCAAAACATTCTAAACACATATTTGTAACTGAGATGAAGTCAGTGTATTATTTCTGTTTGCCTGTATATTTTATATACAACTTGCATTCATTATTTGATAAGAACGTTCATTATAAGAACATTTTCACTCAACATTATGAGAACATCAGTCAAGTACAAATAACATCATAAAGATGTTCCAAGGCGGTCCCACTTTATATTAAGTGGCCTTAACAACTATGTACTTGCATGGCAAATTAAGCATTTGATACAGTGTACTAACTCTGTACCTACATATATTTACATTGTACTTACATTTATAGTACCTGCATGATCTATCTGTAGTTACAGTAGTGTACTTACATTTGTAAGTACACTTTTGTAAGTACACACCATAATTGCAATATTGTCACTACAATTGTAACAGTTTCTGTGAATTATTATTATTTATTTATTTATTTATTTTGGGGGGGGGGGCAGTTTTATGTTTTTACACGTGTAAATGTGCTTAAATATGAGTATGAGGGTGGAGGAGGGTGGTAGTCAAGCTATGGATAGAACAAATGTTTGCAAAATACACCAGAATACACCAATGTATATTCAGTTGTCTCATTTAGCACATTATGGCTCTCCAAGATTCACTAAGTTTGATTTTATTTTATTGTGCAACTCACATACTGTAAATAACAACATGCAAATACCATCTTTAAAAAAGGGTTTACACACCTTACAAGGTCTTATATGTTAGCATTATAGTTAATGCATTAAGAAAAAACAAACTAACAGTGAACAATATATTTGTGTGATACCCAGGAACTAATGTGTACTTACACTGAAAATACACAAAAACTGACCACTTAAAACAAAGTGAGGAACCTGTGTTGATACCCAGGAACTAATGTGTACTTACAATTTTGTGTATTTTCAGTGTATTACATGAAGAATAAAATTATGGTATTCTTATTTAAACTCGCTAATAATGCAGGTCCATGCAAATAAAAACAACATGTGTGTCACAGACACGTCAGGCTCCACCGTTCACCAATCACAGCGCACTCCATCACCAGAGTACTAATCACCGCCACCTGCACCTCATCATGAATCCAATCAACAGCACTACTTAGAGCACACACACACAGCACTCCACGTCCGGTCTCGTTTGCAGATACTCATGTTTATGCTTATCTCAAGGACTCCCCGCTCTCTACTTACCTGTCTCCAGCGTGTCTCCTTACCTCCGTGTGTTCAGTCTCCAGTGTGTGTGTGTGCACAATCCATCTCCAGCGATCTCCAGCTCCAGCGACTTCACAGATTCCTATATATCAAGATAAGAGGACAGTTACTATCTCTACTCATCTTCATCATCATCCTATTATTCATCACTGCACTTCCGTTGACTGCTCAATGCTCTACTGGTGTCAATAAACTAACTTTACCTGTTCACATCCTTGTCTGACTCCTGTGTACCGTAACAATGTGCAGCTAAGAATCTTTTCTTTTTCTTTTTTTTTTCCTGAAAAATTTCAGATAAACAGGAACAATCTATTTTTTAAATTTTACAACACAATTTGGCTACTTTAACTTTGAGAAAAGGTGTTCAGGTCACACAAGATTTCACTTATCTTTGAAAAAAAAAAATTATATATATTTTAATAAAGGAAACCATTAAATAAAAGGCATTAAATACCTCAAACAATTAAATTAAACCAGAATTAACATTAGGTTTTAGCGAAACAACACATGTTCCACACTTTATTTTAAATGGTCAGTTTTTGTGTATTTTCAGTGTAAATACACATTAGCTCCTGGATATGAACATAGGTTCCTCACTTTATTTTAAGTGGACAGTTTTTGTGTATTTTCAGTGTAAGTACATATTAGTTCCTGGGTATCGACCACAGGTTCCTCACTTTATTTTAAGTGGTCAGTTTTTGTGTATATTCAGTGTAAATACACATTAGCTCCTGGGTATCAACACATGTTCCAGACCCTTTCTGGTAACACTTTACAATAAGGTTTCATTTGTTAACTGCTTGGTATTTGCACATTGTCTTTTACAGTATGCGAGTTGCACAATAAAATAAAATCAAACTTTGTGAATCCTGGGGAGCCATAATATGCTAAATGAGACGAATGAATATACATTGGTGTATTCTGGTGTATTTTGCAAACATTCGTTCCATCCATAGCTTGACTATGAAATAATTTGAATAATAAGTATCCACCCTCATACTCATATTTAAGCACATTGCAGTAGGCATGAACAATAATGCTTTACATGTGTAAAAACTTAACCCCCCCCTCCGGCTATCACACAGACAAGCGTGATCACACACTTCAGCACTTTTCACCCATACAGACAGACGTATTTCACATACAGACATATAACATTTATGTGCCCCACTCAGGCAGACAAAAAACGCACTTCTTGCGTATAGACGAACGCACTTCATGCGTTAAACACTTAGATGAACACACTTCATGCGTATTTAGACGAACGCACCTCATGTGTTAAACGTTTAGACGAACGCACTTCATGCGTATTTAGACGAACGCACCTCATGCGTTAAACACTTAAACGAACAACACTTATATACACGCATGTGCTACCCCTGGGACCTGGAAGTTACTTCTCTTTTCATTTTAATCAATTCAATCAATTATTTCAATCAACTATTTTAAAATCTATTAATTTCAATTCAATTTTGATTCGTTTTGGTGAAGTCTTAGGCAGTCACCACGCAGGCATTAGCTCACAAGGGGCCACACAAAAAAAATATAAGCAAAATTGTTTTGTTTTGTGAAGCCTCATGCCAGCACGCCCACCGCAGTTCCACCCCGACCTCTTCCTGGCTCCTGGCTCAGGGCTCGCCAATTATGTTGTGGCAGATTCGATGTTTCTTTGTCCCTTCAGATCTGGTCTCGAAGAATAACTCACAGAGTCGAAGTTACAGGTCTCAGAAGTATTTAACTTTATTTTCAAACAACAAAGTGAGATGCCAGCTCCGCATCTGAGGCTCTCTTAGCCCTCTTAGGCTCTCTTAGCCCTCCCCCTTTGTCACATCTTGGGCGCGAGGATCCGCCTTCCGGGGAGGGGGAGGTAATGTTACATTCACGCCTGTCCTGGACTCCAGTTCCCATGATCCTCCTTATTTGCACACCTGTTCTCACTTCCCTCATCAGCTTCCCGCCTTTCCTGGATTCCCTGCACCTGGTCCTCGTCATTAGCACTCCCTTTAGTTGGACTCACTCCTTGCACTCCCTTGTCGGTTCTATTGTTTTGCTTAATGTTGGTGTGTAATGTTCCTTTGGCGATTAAAACCCAGTTTCATGTTGAAGTCCGTGTCTGTGCCTCTCTACTACAACCAACTGTAACAATAGTCGAGTTGTATAGGAAGCCATTCACACTGAAAGTGGGACACAAAGGCGTGCTATTACAGACCTTGGTTGCGCGGCCCGGTCCACAGAGCTCGCGCCGCACTGACATGTCATAGGTGCGGCTTAATGGACCGGGCTGTGCGACCGACTCAACATCGCAGGGAAAACGTGTTTACTATCGCGTAGCGGCACCGAACGGGCGGCGTGAGCTCTATAACAGTGCTGTTTCGTCCCACTTTCAATGTGAATGGCTTTACAACAGTAACGACTATCCGCCATTGCCTAAAAGAGTTTGTGAGACACACCAAATTAAATGGAAGTGCGGCCACAGCTTCCTTTTCAAGTGAAATTAGCTCTCATCATCTACTGAAACCTTTTCTCATTTCAGTAATGCAAATTCACGGAGGTTGATGAATGTTTTCACTAGTGTTTGTAAGAGGCTTTTTCAGTAATGCGTATGAATGAATTTCACTAAGGGTTGATCAATGTTTTTCATTTCACTAGTGTTTGTAAGAGTTTGTTCAGTTATACATATGAATGAATTTCACTGAGGTTGATGAATGTTTTCACTAGTGTTTATAAGTCTTTTTCAGTAATGTGTATGAATGAATTTAACTAAGGTTGATCAATGTTTTCACTAGTGTTTGTAAGTGACTTTTGACTAGTGAAATTCATTCGGATTAATGAAAAGACTAAGTCAAAGTCTGCTTTATTGTCAATTCTTCCACATGTACAGTACATACATACAGAGAATCGAAATTGCGTTACTCTCAGACCCCCGGTGCATACAGATAACACTAATAGTAGAGCTTAAGAATCTAGATCAATATAAAATATAAGATATAATTATACAAGATCAATATAAAATATAAGATATAACTATACAATAAGGGGATGTAAAAAAAGACATAATAAAAAAAATATATAAAAATAAATAAATAAAGTTAAATAAAGCAGCGCAAGGCACATGGCAGATAGAGTGCAAACCAGTGAACAAACAGTGCAGATAAAGATTGGCTTATTCATTCTGATTAAAGTGACAAAAGGGCTCAAGAGCAGTTATTATATTTAAATAATAAAGTATACAAAGTGACTGGTGCATGTCATCGTATGTTAGTG
>RJVU01075462.1:65470-88309 GCA_003731715.1 Anabarilius grahami
TAGCAATGCCAAGGTCATGGGTTCGATCCCAGGGATTGCACATACTCAGATACAAATGTATAGTATAATGCAATGTAAGTCGCTTTGGATAAAAGCGTCTGCCAAATGCATAAATGTAAATGTAATGTAAATGAGCTGTTAAAGCTCCGCCCTCTTCTGGAAAGTGGGCAGGGAGCAGCAGCTCATTTGCATTTAAAGTGACACACAAATAGGGGCAGTTTTGATAAGCTATATAAATGATCTGTGGGGTATTTTGAGCTGAAACTTCACAGACACATTCTGGGGACACCAGAGATCTTGTGAAAAGGGGCATTATAGGTCACCTTTAAACGATTTTAATGCACTCCACCAATTAAAATTGTTTAATGCACAGCTAGCTGTGGATTGTTCCTAAAATATAAAATAAAAAAAAATATTATTATTTTTTTTTTTTTGCTGTCATACANCTTACAGACAATAAAAATAAAAATAAAATTGTTCCTCAAAATCGTGTGGAAATCATTAATGATTGTATGCTTGCAGCTCACATTGTGTGAGAAGAATTTCGAGCCGAGCAGAGTAGGGTAAATGCATCTCCTGATAATTTTTAAACATGTTTAAAAAATTCAGGAGGTTGGCCCAGTTTTGACCAGTTTATAGGCTGTCCCCTATTGCCAAATCATACACAACCACGTTGGCTAGATCTATGAATATTATTATAGCCCAGTGGCTGCAACCACACAGCGTGTACATACACCGACACACACACACACACAAATACACTCTGTAGTTGTTTTGTTGAAAGGAATTGCTTTGCTGTTCTCTGCTTCTCACCAAATCATTTGCACACTCGTCTTTTTATTTTCTTTTTTATATCCGAAGCTATAGCAGCAACATTGAAAGCTCAATGAAGTCTCCGTGTTTAGCGCAAAAGCTCATGTGATTTGTAAAGTGCGCAATGGCTCATGACCGCCAGAATGTCCGAACTTGCACAGTGTACGCTCGTCTTTACTTAAACCACATTTTAGATTGGCTTACACACGTTTAGAGGTGTTGATTTAATGACTGCACAGCTAAAGTCGTTCCAACCAACTATTACAGCTCCATATCACTTGCCCAAATTATTTCAATTAAAGAACTACCACAGAAAAATGACCAAGTCACAAACACAATAAATATTACAAACAATAGGATAATTATCTGTCAAAGCAAGTTGTCTTTCTCCGTCTCTCTCTCCCACACACTCACTTGCACATAGACATTCACATGCACTGAAACTTATTGTCAGCGCTGCCCCATGACTTCATCAGTAAAATGTTTTTGCTACTGAAAAGCAAAATAAATTTTTTAGTAGTGAGGTGGTAGTGTTGATATTTTTAAAGGAGGCATTATTATAGGCATAGTAGTGCATTATTTTTTCAGTAATTTGACAGCCTGTCGTTATAGTCCTTGCATAAACACACAGTGCCCTCCACTAATATTGGTACCCTTGGTAAATATGAGCAAAACAGGCCGTGGAAAGTTCTTGGCTATTTGTTCTCTTGGTTTTTCATTCAGAATATTCGCAAGAATTTAACCTTTAATTATAAGAGTATTTGTGTTCTGTAGATTATTTTACTTTATCATAAACAAGTATTTTTCTCAAATAAAAGTTTTTTAAAATAAATATTGGCATTTACTTTGGGCAACCTAAATTTTCATTTTTGCATAAGTACAAATAATCTATGCACTTATTACATGTCGCAAGACATATTTCTTATTGTGTGTGATGCCAATAAAGATTGTCCACTTCCATTTCTATTTTATTTTATTTTATTTTTTAGTTTCAGCTCAAAATACCCCACAGATCATTTATTATAGCTTATCAAATTTTATGGAAGCCTGTTTCCACCACTAAATAAAAACAAAATAAAAACAGTAATTGCGACTTTTTATCTCAGAATTCAGACTTTTTTTCTCACAATATTTTCGAGTTATAAAGTCACAATTCTGAAATATAAACTTGCAATTGTGTGATATTGGCGGTGTGTGTATGTGTGTCTTAAATAGTGAGAGTGTGATGCGATGCAGGTGCAATCAGTCCCAGGAATGAGGGCCTATGGGTAATGTAGTCCGAATAAGAACGAATCAGAATTTCGGTGACGGCTCCCTCCGGCGGCCGGGAGGAAGAGCCGCGGGAGCCGTATTCGTGACAGATATACAGGTCCTTCTCAAAAAATTAGCATATTGTGATAAAGTTCATTATTTTCCATAATGTAATGATAAAAATTAAACTCTCATATATTTTAGATTCATTGCACACCAACTGAAATATTTCAGGTCTTTTATTGTTTTAATACTGATGATTTTGGCATACAGCTCATGAAAACCCAAAATTCCTATCTCAAAAAATTAGCATATCATGAAAAGGTTCTCTAAACGAGCTATTAACCTAATCATCTGAATCAACTAATTAACTCTAAACACCTGCAAAAGATTCCTGAGGCTTTTAAAAACTCCCAGCCTGGTTCATTACTCAAAACCGCAATCATGGGTAAGACTGCCGACCTGACTGCTGTCCAGAAGGCCATCATTGACACCCTCAAGCGAGAGGGTAAGACACAGAAAGAAATTTCTGAACGAATAGGCTGTTCCCAGAGTGCTGTATCAAGGCACCTCAGTGGGAAGTCTGTGGGAAGGAAAAAGTGTGGCAAAAAACGCTGCACAACGAGAAGAGGTGACCGGACCCTGAGGAAGATTGTGGAGAAGGACCGATTCCAGACCTTGGGGGACCTGCGGAAGCAGTGGACTGAGTCTGGAGTAGAAACATCCAGAGCCACCGTGCACAGGCGTGTGCAGGAAATGGGCTACAGGTGCCGCATTCCCCAGGTCAAGCCACTTTTGAACCAGAAACAGCGGCAGAAGCGCCTGACCTGGGCTACAGAGAAGCAGCACTGGACTGTTGCTCAGTGGTCCAAAGTCATTCGGAAATCAAGGTGCCAGAGTCTGGAGGAAGACTGGGGAGAAGGAAATGCCAAAATGCCTGATGTTTTGAGATAGGAATTTTGGGTTTTTCATGAGCTGTATGCCAAAATCATCAGTATTAAAACAATAAAAGACCTGAAATATTTCAGTTGGTGTGCAATGAATCTAAAATATATGAAAGTTTAATTTTTATCATTACATTATGGAAAATAATGAACTTTATCACAATATGCTAATTTTTTGAGAAGGACCTGTAAAGTCAGAATTGCGAGATATAAACTCGCAATTGCGAGTTATAAAGTCAGAATTCTGACAATTGTGTGAAACTTTATTTCTCGCAGTTCTTACTTTGCTTGCGTTTCCTTTCATTGCGACTGACCATCAGGATTGCTGCTTCGTTATTATCCTACATAAAATGGAAGACATCATAAAGGATTATTTTCAGCGCAGATTTACCAATAAAGAAATATTGATTTTACTGGAGGAGACACATAACATAAAGATTAGTCTCCGGACATTATGCAGGAATATGCATAGCAAGTTTCCACAGTTACCTTATACATGAGTACAGCATACAGAAAAAAAAACAGCTTTATAGTTGAGCTTAATACTAAAACAATACTTGTCATGTTTCATCAACACCATTTTGTATGAACTTTGCAACTTTGCAACTCAAGTCTGGTGGCTCCATAAAAGGGGGCATTCAAGGGTAGAATCATGCAATTCTGCAAATTACAGTGGAAGTATTTGCTGAATAAAAGTTTTGTTTTAACAGAATGGATACACTAATTAATTTGACAAGTTTTGAGCAAATGTGTTGTGATTTACACAATAATAACAATACAATAGTAATAGTAATAATAATAAGAAGCAGCTGTGGCAGAGGCGCAATAAAACAGACAAAGCTGAAGTGGCACATTTTATACACCAATAGCTTCAGACATTAGGACGGCAGCACGGCTATCGTTGGATGCGCCAGAAATGTTGGATGTCCGGAATTGTTACAGACAGAGAAACTGTCCGTTAGTTAATTGCGAGGAAAAAAAAGAGATAATTCGCAAATCTGACTTTTTTTCTCGCAATTGCGAGTTTCTATCTTGCAATTCTGACTTTATAACTCGCAATTGTGAGAAAAGAAGTCAGAATTGCGAGATAAAAAGTCGTAATTACTGTTTTTATTTAGTGGCGAAAACAGGCTTCCATAAAATTTGCCCCTATTTGGGTGTGTCCCTTTAAATGCAAATGAGCTGCTGCTCCCAGATGCTTTCCAGAAGAGGGCGGAGCTTTAACAGCTGGCGCTTCGGTTGCTCAACAACAACAAAGCTGGAGAATCTCACGCAGTCAAAATGAGGATTGTCAGTAACGGTGTTCAGCCTTACATTGTTCAAACCGGAGTCGACACTGATGGAGAGACTCAGGAAGAAGTTACAACTTTTAGAACGAAACTGGACGTTTCTGAATGGTTAGTGGATAAATTTATGTAGTTGCTGTGGAGTTGATTCAACTCATCGACTAGCATGTGCCGTCATGTTAATCTTTTGTGCAAATCCAGTGTTGAATTGACCCTCGTTTGTGAAGCAGTCCGGCGTAAAATGACCGCATGACAACAACACTCTACTACAATAACTCTTCCTCTTCTCTAAAGCAGCCCAACATGGCCTCACCCTTGATTCCGCCACTGAATAAAAAAAGTAATTGCGACTTTTTTTCCAGAAATGCCAGATATAAACTCAGTCAAACTCAGTTTTTTTTCCTCAAAATTAGACTTCATAACTCGCAATTGCAAGTTTAACTTGGCAATCTTACAATTCTGAGAAAAACAGTCAGAATTGTGATATAAAAAGTTGCAATTATCTCTTAAATAGTTTTATTCCGTGGCGGAATAAAAGGTTTTTCCTCTTAGCAGCAACTATCGCAGCATGTCAAGCGTAAAGCATGTCGAATGATGCAAACAGAGTTCATTTTGGCTGTACATCAGCTCTACAAGAAAACAGTGTCATTGTTCAGCTGGAGTCAGTTCAGTGTTGATTCAGTTCTGTTGGAAAGATCATCAATTATTAAATTAGTTCATTTCATCTATAAAGCAGCTCTGGAGAAAAAGTGATTCCATCATCAGCTCAGTTCAGTTCTCATCCATTAGTGTCAGTGAAGTCAAATCAATAATACTGATGAAGAATATTAACGAACAAGCACGGTGTTATTATGATTCAGGCTGCATCACAAGTCAGAAATCAGATTGTGGATCGGTAGCATTCAAATAATTTATCCAGTTCCTGTCAAGTTAATGATGTTTTCTATGGCCTAACCCAACCCATACCCCTAAACCTGCCCATCACAGAAACATGTGCAAAAAATAGATTGAAATAAAAATATGTTTTGCCTGATTTATAAGCCTTTTTAACTAGTGAGGACCAGTTAAATGTCATAACTAGTTGGTTGTCGTAATATTTCAGTATAGTAGTAAGAACATTTGCCTCTCACAAGTATAGCTAAACCTGTAAACGCACACACACGCAAACACGCGCACACTTCATGAAATTACAGTTTGGCTTAAATGTTCTTTTTGAGCCTTTTCACAACCAGAACAACAACTGGCTCTGTGATCTGATCTCAAATCCTTGTTTTAGCGGCTCGCAGTATACAGATCTGGAGTGTGTTCTTTCAGTGTGCAAGTTTGTGTTTGACCTTGAGCGGTGGATAAAGGTTGGAGTGTGTGTGGGTCTGTTAGGGTCCTCTGTTCACTCTGAAGTCGCTCTTGTTGGTTTAATGTTTTCCCTCATTTCCCCTGGCAGTTTTTTCTGAAACACACGTACTATATAAACAGGTCTTTGTGTACAGTCCTGGGGTAAGCCAGAATGACACACACACACATTCAGTAAACAGAAACTTGTGCTCAAACTTTCTAAGCTTCAAACATTCTTACAGTAACTTGTGATTTTGTGCTAAAAGCTTTAATGTCGCTCCATTTGAGTTTAACATTTGCAACTGCAAGGCTTCATTAACAGACACTTCCATGTGAAACTACTTAAAAACAGAAGGATAAAACACAAACGGGGCAAAAGCTTTGTTTGTTCAAAAGCCTTAATAATAATAATAATAATAAAAAACAAAGATATGACATCCAAAGTATGTAAAGTAGTACAACTAGATCTCTTTTATTGAATCCAAAAGATTTTATTTATATTTTGCTACATATAAAGGTATTTTAAAGATTTTGAAGTGTCAAAAGGTCATTCGGTTTAATCGTCTAAAGGCCAAAAAGTCATTTCATTTGTGATTAAAATATCTGGCATGATTTTATAACCTCATATATCAACATAGTGCAAAATGGTATTAAAATTATGCGTAGAAGTCGTTGCTTTGTTATGAGAAAGAATGTCCGGAAAAATGAATTTCATTGATGTCATTCGGAGTAACCAATATAAAGGGACCATTTTGGATCAAGTCATGCAGTCAGTATCAGCTAGCTAGATATCAGCCTGTTAGCATTGCTTTAAAATATCATCATTTGGTATAACCAAAAATGTCATTCGGTAAAACCGAAATTTTGGTTAAACCTTTTTTTGGTGACAATGTTTTTTCCATATTGTAAAAAATGACAAAAGCAGTGTTAATTGATTATAAAAACCACATAATCTAATTGTTAACACTTAATAAATCTTCAAATTAATAAAATCTCCATTGTAACATTTTTAGAAACCTCATTCGTCAATGACCCAAACATCTTTAATTAAGAGCAGAAACACAAGCAGTGTCATAATAAAGAAATTTTTTTTTTTTTTCAGATGTATGTCAATATTAAATTAATGGGTATTCCCAAAATGAAATGGTTCCCTTTATGGGATTCTACGAAGCCCGGGAAGTCACCTCGAGGAGAAAAAAAAACAAGACCCGCAAATCCGTCGCCACAGTTTTGCAATCCGTCTCCTCAGTTTATAAACTGTTCTCACAGATTCTTAAAGGGATAGTTCACCCAAAAATGAAAATGTAATGTTTATCTGCTTACCCCCAGGGCATCCAAGATATAGGTGACTTTGTTTCTTCAGTAGAACACAAATGATGATTTTTAACTCCAACCGCTGCCGTCTGTCACTCGTATAATGCATGTCAATAGGAATTCCATCTATAAGAGTCAAAAAACATGCACAGACAAATTCAAATGGAACCCTGCGGCTTGTGACGACACATTGATGTCCTAAGACACGAAACGATCGGTTTGTGTGGGAAACCGAACAGTATTTATATAAGTTTTTACCTCTAATACACCACTATGTCCAACTGCCTTGCACATCCGGTGTGTGAGGTCTGAATGCACTCTGATGCCGGAAGTGATCTCTCGCACTCATTGAAGTATACGCACGAGAGATCACTTACGTCATCAGAACGTGTTTTCAGATCTCACCAACCGGATGCGCAAGGCAGTTGGACTTAGTGGTGTTTTAGAGGTAAAAAATGATATAAATACTGTTCGGTTTCTCGCACAAACCGATCGTTTCGTGTCTTAAGACATCAATGTGTCATCACAAACTGCAGGGTTTCATTTGGATTTGTCTGTGCATGTTTTTTTTTTTACTCTTATAGATGGAATTCCCATTGACACTCATTATACGACTGACAGACGGCAACGGTTGGAGTTAAAAATCATAATTTGTGTTCTACTGAAGAAACAAAGTCACCTATATCTTGGATGCCCTGGGGGTAAGCAGTTAAACATCGCATTTTCATTTTTGGGTGAACTATCCCTTTAAATTGTTCCCTCGGTTTAACAACAAGTGCCCATGGATTAATAAACCGTACCCACGAATTTCCAATTTGTGCGCTCAGATTTGTAAACCATACCTTCGGTTTTTCAATCCATACCCACAAATTCATAATCAGTGCACACGTTTTAGCAAACTAAAACGTGTGCACTGATTATGCCCATGTCTTGTGCCCATATTCAAATTGCACACATCTGAGAGCTGCCCAGGAGGAAAAGTTTTTCTGTGAATAATGACTTGAGAAACAGACTGAAGACATATTGTATGACTTGGAGTATAGCCCACGAGTCATATGGATTGCTTCAATTCTACTTTTATGGTCAGTTTTGGGGGGTCATTTTTGGAAGAAATGAAGTCATACATTTGGAGCAACAAATTACACACATGAAGGTGAACTGTCTTAAATGCTAGTGATTTTTACCCTTGTAACATATGGCCTCTCGTGGATTATTGCTTTAATGATATAAACTCTAAGTAGGAATGACAAACGTTTCCGCATGATGTGAATCAGTTGTCCTAATGCACTGGTTTATGATGATTTTGTATGTTTTTTTTTCTGTGCAGAGGTTGTTCACTCGAGCAGGTCTAATATGCACAGAGCTCATAGTGAAGAGAGCCCCAGTACCAGCAGCCCCCGTGGACGGTCAGCACAAATATCTTTTCATTTTCCCATTGTTTATGTTTGACTTTTTGTGTGTGAGTGTGTTTTATACTTCTGCTTCATGTCTTCTGCTTTTTTCTCTCATGTTCTAGTCAGAACTTCCTTGTGTTTTTATGCATAACAAACTAAATGGGCTGAAGAATTACAAGAGTGTTAGGGGTTGGTGGTATGACCAAATTTTTTATCATGGCAACCCTAGTGAAATATAAATGTACTAAAATGTATTTGAAATACATTTATTTTATGCTAATTATACTACAAATACATTTACATATTATGTACGTAATAAAAATACACTGCTTTTATACTTTTAGTGTACTTAAAGTCTTCTAAATTGGAACAACTAATTTTGTACTTAATGCACTTTAATTGCGCAGAAGTAGTGCTGAGGTCCAACTAAAGATATCCTTTAGTATACTTGATTGTTCTAAAGTGGAACTATTGCAAGTATACTTTAGGTACACTTTAAATATCTTGCATTTAAAGACCGATATTATTCAAATATCATACAGTCCTCATCAATAGTGACATTAAAACACATTTTAGGCTTAATATTAAGAAATGTGCATTGTGCACAAGTAGTACTCTAAAGTTTAATTATAATTTTTATATCAGTAAGTGTAAAGCAATATATCAGTAAATGTGTTAATAGATGAAGTGTATTTAGTGTAACATAAATGTATTTTAGATATATCATTTTTTTATCATGGCAATGGTCTGTGTATAGCAATATAGTTAATTTTGCTGGAAATTCTTCAATGGTTTACATATTGAATAACTACATATTTAAGTGATCCAGTGAATTAAACAGTTGAACTTCATACAACTTGTTTATTTTCTCTATTATTTGGAATTTGACAAATTAAGTCCAAAAGATAAGATTATTAATAACAAATGAATGTTATTCAACAAAATCCTCAAAATGGTTTAACATGCATTATAAAATAGTTCATTCCAACTCTAATGGGGCGTTCACACCAGACGCGACTTGCGCGAATAAGTCGCTTGAACATTTTGAGTTTACTCGCTTCATTCGCGCGTGAAATTCACTTCACAACAGACGCAAATTTGCATCATAGGAGGGGCTCTCCCTCTCCTTTAAATATGTGTCCCTCAGACTCTTCCACTTCTTTCTGCACACTTCCTCTGAATAAACACATCAACTCGTCTGCGGGAAAGAAGTTGTAAAATACGGCGAATAAGCTCAATTTGCCGGCTTTAGCTAGCTTGTAGTCTCAATATGTATATAAATAGCTCAAATTGAGTAAAGAGCGTTTTTTACAACTTAAAAGATTGTCCGACCTCCTCACTCACTTTCTTCCAAGCAAGATCCTTTTTATTCCTGTTTCTATAAAAGTACGAAGATGTATCGTACAGCGACGATGATTTTGTCCTACATTGTTGTTTCGGATTTCTGCCTCCGCTCGCTACGTCGTAATCACGTCACTACTAGAGCAAGCTCCTGATTGGTAAACGCGGCGCGAATATTCGGCAAAGTTCAGATTTTTCAACTCGCGCGAATCATGCGTTATGCGCGTGAAACGCCCGAAACTCTCAATTCGCGTCGCGTCATTCGCGCCGCAGGATGTCTATCGTGTCTTTGCATTGACTTAACATGTAAATCACTCGCACTTAATGCTTCATTCGTTCAAGTCCATGTGTCCACCAAAGTGATTTTTTCCGAGGCTATAGCATATTTTCCAATTGGTTTTTAAAACGCCAGGAGTGTAACGAGGCTCTGAGCGTCTATTTCACGCTGAGCGAAAACGTTTTTTTACTCGAGTTGAAGAATGTTCAACTTTGCCATCCAATCACAGTGGAGGAGGGGCGGGACAAATACAACACCGACCAACCCCCACATTCTGCTTGTACAACATCAACAGATGACAACAACAAGCATAATAATGAAACAACAAGCATAATAATTTAAAACAAGAGCTAGAGCAAATACTTTACATTTGTATCAATTTTTATATACAAACAATACAGAAAAAAAAAACTATGTGAAACACTTCCGCGGATGTTCTGTATCATAACAAGCAATGCGTCTCAACTGAAAAAAACGCTCTCTGAGCCCATAGCTACTGTAGGTATTTTCAGCAGAGTGCCTGCTGTTTTCAGCTGGCTAAAAATGCTTTGGTGGAACCACATTTAAAGCTGTTGTTTAACAGTGTTAATAAATAAATTAAATAGACCAATTAAAAAAAAGGAGTGCATATCAGTGTCTTTGTTGAATACAGTTACTCTAAATGAAACATTGATCACACAATTATTTATGATTCAGTTGTACTGGGAAAATGTTTTGGGGTTGGAGGACAAAATTTGGGGTGGTTTTTATATAATTGTAACATTTAGGTTGCAAATTTCAAATAGCTTTGCTTCATTTTACAACTAAAATTACAAAATTGTTAAATCTATCAAAACAGGAGCTGTTACCCTCCACCAGTATGTTCCAAACAAGCATGACAAATGTGTTCATTTTAGTGATAAACATTATCTAGTCAGTTTTAGGCCCGATTTGCTAACATCCTAAATAAAGGAATTTGCTTGGGCAGTCTAAAAAAAGAGTCATGCACTTTTTGTGGACATGCAGCTGATTTACTAAAAATACTTGCCCCACGTACAAATAGGTTGGACACCCATAATTAAAATGATTCACTGTGTGTGTGGGATTACTGAAGCATAAATACACATAACCAGCATACATGCATACAATGTGTGTCTTATATGAGTCTCTTATATATTTTCAGAAGTTTACGTCATTCATCTGGGGGTTCTTGTGGAGATTCTCCAGCTGACATCAGAGGAGCTGTTCTCACTAATGGTGAACTGAATGGAGAACCTGCAGAATCCACATGCCGCCGCGACTCAAAGACTGCTATCAACAGCCTGAGCAATGCTGGTCAGATATACACATACAAATTTACAAACATACAAACTCACTCAGGCTGCTGTGAAATATGATCATAACACACTATGATACAATGTGTATCACAATCTAATAGGGGTGTGACGAGACAGTTAGCTCACGAGATGAGACACTAAAGTGAGTTCACAAGGACGAGACGATTTTTACACAGTATTTTTAAGAAACCCTCAATGATGAAATGCGTGACTAAAAAAAGTGTCTGCAGGTGCATTTGAAATGTTTGAACTAATCATCTTGTAATGAATGTCATTTCAGTTCTGCTTTCTGAGTATGAATTATCAGTAAAAGACAAAAATACTTCTTATTTACAATACAGTAACAATACAGTATTTTCAGACCTTACTGTACATCATTTATGAGCTTCTACATTTTTTGACGCTTAGGAGGCGTTAACACCAGATGCGACTTGCGCGAATAAGTCTGCTATTCGCATGTAGTTGGACGCTTGAACATTTTGAGTTTACTCGCTTCATTCGCGCGTGAAATTCACTTCACAACAGATGCAAATTCGCGTCATGAGAGGGGCTCTCCCTCTCCTTTAAATATGTGTCCCTCAGACTCTTCCACTTCTTTCTGCACACTTCCTCTGAATAAACACATCAACTCATCAGCGGGAAAGTAAAGTAGTTATAAAATACGGCGAATAAGCTCAATTTGCTGGCTTTAGCTAGCTTGTAGTCTCAATATGTATATATTAGGGCTGTCACGATATTAGATTTTTCACACCACGGTTATTGTGGCCAAAAAATATCACGATATCGATATATCGTGATATTTATAGAATCCTTGGGGGGAAAAATGTATCAGTCTAAATAATTTTTACTTTGTTTATTTAGTTTTTCTCTTTCAGGGTTGCTGCACATTTTTTAAAGTCAAATTTAAAAAATAAAAACTAATACTAGCATAGTAGCCTATACATTATGGCTGTTACCAATCAAATTAAATCATTATCAACAAAATCCATCTTTGCAATACAGAGGTGACACAGCATGAGAGTGGCATTAATATATTTACACAGCATTTACAATTTGTCTACATAAATTGAATTCAATATTTAAATATTTAAATACATTTTTCTAATTTTAACTCTTTAATTAAAATGTCCCTTAAATATGAAACCAAACTAAACCGCCAGTAGGTGGTAGCAAGTCAGACTTTAGACATTAGACTCGGTTGAGTGAGTCAACCGATTTGTTCAAATGACTGATTCATTCAGGAACGAAGATTCATTCGTTCTTAACGCGGATTCAGTCAGTATAACAAAAACATTTCTGTTGCACGGGGGCTCTGTTCTGATGTTCATCAATTTGAAATTTTCGATGGCGAAATAAAGGAAAAAAACAATATTAACAATACTGTCTAAAATGTTACTCACATTGTTCATTTAACAATAAGTTGAAGGAACAATATATATAATGACAAAAAATTGTCGGGGCAAAAAATGCCCGTGAATCTTGAATTTTGAGGGCATATAACTGCATGCATAGCTACATCACGCTGAGTAAGACGAGTAAAGAAAACGCGGTACTTAAAATAATCACCCTTTATTTAAATATATGAACACAGAAAATCGCTGTTAACAGGTTAATATAACATTTCCCATTCCATGACTAGTAAAATAATCGCAACTTACTCTCTGTAAAATGGTGTAATCTGCAGGGTGATGGACACGGAGGTGGGTAAGGTTGATGGTGTTGCCACCCTTCGCACTGACTGTAGCTAGGCAAATCCTGCGGATTGGGCTGTCTAAGGAGCCGAAAAACTGCCATACTGTAGAGCTTACTTGACTTTTTTCGGCTGTGGACAGAGCCTCTCACTCTCCCGCTCGGCTGTGCGCTGGATCTTCTTCTTGTTTCACAGGCGTCAGCGTTAAGGCGCAATACTGCCACCTGAGAACTCAACCAAGTACTGGCGCTGGAGTGTTTACATGTCATGATATCATAAGAGTCTATTCATTTTAAATATTGTGGTTATCGTCAATACCGGTATATCGTCACACCCTAAATTAACACGATATCGATATTTCAAACGGCGTGTCAAACGGCCGAAACACTCAATTCGCGCCGCGTGAATCGTGTCATTCGTGTGAATCGTGTCATTCGTGTGAATCGTGTCATTCGCGTGAATCGTGTCATTCGTGAACGCACTGTAAGGCTCTGTTGTGCAGCGAATCCTCCGCCATGGTCTCGTCAGTCATCTCGTCACTTACTCTCATCACGTGATCGGTGAACTCTGATTCCTGCTGCACTACGTATGACTCTGCAGCTCGTGTTGGATGAGCTGGATGGAATTGAAGCGACCCTTACCCAACTGAATTACATTTTTATATATATATATATATATATAACAACAACAGTGGAGGCATAATGTACACTGCGTTCCAAATTATTATGCAAGAGACAAATCAGTAAGATTTCTGTACAATAAACATTCAGATTTTAGTTTTTCTAAGAAAATGTTTGTTCGTTTATTTATCCATGTCTTTTTAAATAACTGGTATCAATCTAAGACAAAATAATTTGCCAGATCTATGGAAACCCTACTTAGAGGTCGTTCCACATTATTAAGCAAATCACAGTTCTCATGCAATATGGGAGGAAGAAAGATCTTTTTGAAGATGAAAAGCATGAAATGGTGCAATGTTGTGCAAAAGGCATGAAAACAACTAATATTGTGTGAAACTGAATGGAGATTATCGAATTATCGTAAGATTTGTGAGTGATTTAGAGCACAGCAGAACTCGGTCAGATAAAGGCTTATTGAGGAAAGTTCCTGTCAAAAAAATTAATTGTATTAAAAGGGCAGTTATAAAAAAAGCCAGTGTTGAGCAGCAAACAGGTATTTGAAGCTGCTGGTGTCTCTGGAGTCTCAAGAAGCTCTCCATGCAGGCTGGCAGTTGTGCGTAAAGATGCATTTCAGCCACTCCAAACCAAACCTCACAAAGAGAAACATTTACAGTGGGTTTAGAAATACATGAAGACTCATTTTTAAATAGTTTTATTCACTGACTAATGCCGTACTACAATGGATGGTCTAAATGGATGGATTTCTGGATGGTTGGTGAATGGCCACCACGTTCCAACAAGACTGCGACGTCAGCAAGGAGCTGGTGGGTGATGATTTGGGCTGGAATACTGGGAAGTGAGATGGAGGGTATTAAAATGACTTTTGCAAGATATGTGGAGTTCATAACTGGCCATTTTCAGCTATTGTATAAAAAGGAGGATAGTGCATAGTACTATGCACTATGCACTATCCCATGCTGCAAAAAAACACCACAGCAATAAAAATTGTTTGAAAATATATTTCTACACCCACTGTAAATGTTTCTCTTTGTTAGGTTTGGTAGTGGTGTCTAAAATGCATCTTTACGCACAACTGCCAGCCTGCATGGAGAGCTTCTTGAGACTCCAGAGACACCAGCAGCTTCAAATACCTGTTTGCTGCTCAACACTGGCTTTTTTTATAGCTGCCCTTTTAATACAATACATTTTTTTGACAGGAACTTTCATTAATAAGCCTTTATCTGACCGAGTTCTGCTGTGCTCTAAATCACTCACAAATCTTACGATAATTCGATAATCTCCATTCAGTTTCACACAATATTAGTTGTTTTCATGCCTTTTGCACAACATTGCACCATTTCATGCTTTTCATCTTCAGAAAGATCTTTCTTCCTCCCCATATTGCATGAGAACTGTGACTTGCTTAATAATGTGGAACAACCTCTAAGTAGGGTTTCCATAGATCTGGCAAATTATTTTGTCTGAGATTGATACCAGTTATCTAAAAAGACATGGATAAATAAACAAACAAACATTTTCTTTGAAAAACTAAAATCTGAATGTTTATTGTACAGAAATCTTACTGATATGTCTATTGCATAATAATTTGGAATGCAGTGTAAACGTAGCGGTGGCATATTCTATCTTAATTTCACCCTCACATTCTGTCATGCTGATATCGCGAGATAGCTTTTCACCTCAAAGAGAAATCTCATTTCAGTCTCACAAGATCTCGTCACACCCCTAATAAATATATAGCAAAAACTTTTTGATTGAGGCTACTTAGGCTCTTGTAAACTCTCTTTGAGTGGTCTGATTTGGTAAGATGTTAAATAAAAAAAATTTTGTTGGTCTTTGCTAAGGTAAAGGTGAGACTCCTACTAATGGGATAGAGGGCGGTCATCTGTCACGTCCAGATCTGTCTTCACCATCACTGAGCTCAGACCCCCCTGCTGGGATGGACAGTTCTGCCCTGCCGCCAGCCACAGACACCCCATCCACGACTGACCCGACCGGTGTAGCCACAGAGATTCAAGCCACTGATGCATTGCCCGCTGGGTACGTCAGAAAGCTGGGTTGAATTTAAACATGAACACATGTCATACCAGTTTTCTCAATGATTTTTATCTCTTGCAGTTGGGAACAGCGAATTCTTCCTCATGGACGAGTCTATTATGTGGATCATAACACAAAGACCACCACATGGGAGAGACCCCTCCCACCAGGGTGTGTATCTGTCTTTCACGTGTTTTTACATACTGACGGGTAATGTTTATGGAAGGAGTTTGTAGATGTCAATCTCTAAAAATGTGCACATTAACATCTAAAATTACTTCACTACCCTAAATGGTGAAGTATTGTAAGATTAGGGGTGTGTGATATTATATTGTCTATGATGGTGGGTCGCAGAGTGTGTAGTCAATGAAACAACAGCAACAAATGTAATTATAAATGTTTTTTCGGGTGCAAGACGTGCATGAAAACATGAATTCAGTTGACTGTTCTGTCAGACGTAGTTTAAGTAAAGGGCTAGCTCTTATTTCCAGGGATTTTGGCAGTGTGTCTGAGAAAAACGTGTTGTCCTGATGTGGTCAAGCTATATGTCAGTGTCATTATTCTAGCATTATTTTCATAACTTGTTACGAAGTAAAAATTCTTCACCTCAGAAAAACAAACTGTCCTGTCCTGTCAGATTTTATAGTGTGCTATAATTGCACAGGCAAATGTGGAGGTGCACGCTGTGTATCAGTTCACATTATAAAGAGCAAATGAAATTACAAAACTGCATAACTGGTACATTGTGGGTTAGCTGGGAAGGATTTGCTTTATCACTTTGTGCTGTTTTCTATATTTTTGATGACTATTGTGGCTCATACCAATATACCAACTTTGTTGTATTATGAAAAACTAGTATGAAGGGAGGTAGGGAATAAACTGTGTAACTTTTGTTAGTGATATTATTACAGTTTATGTGCATGTTAAGTAAAGTGTGATGGTACTTGTGTGCAGTGTTGGGGGTAACGTCTTACAAGTAATCCGAGATACGCAATTAGATTACTTTATTCATATGCCCCCAAACCAATATGAGTCATGTCATTTAATATTGAGTATCTGCCAATACAGAGTCTTGATCTGATACTTGTATTTTCCTAGTGCTTGGTGCACACTTCAAGTCGCCTACATTAAAGTCATTAAAATCATTCCAATATATACAAGGCCGTAGACAGTTTCTCACGGGCAGGGGCTCAGGATATTCCTACTTAACCCTCTAGGGTTAACCCTGTTTTCTGGGACATGTTTTGCCCTGATGTTTGTGCTTATTTCTGTTACTTATAACATTTTCATGGCTAAAGTCTGATTAAACTGTATTCAGTACAGACTCTGCTACAATAATATTTGAGCAGCACGTATGTAAAAGTTTGTAGTTTTGAGAAAATGTTTATGCGTCTTAGTGTTAGTTCACCCAAAAATGAAAATTCTGTCATTTATTACTCACCCTCATGCCGTTCCACACCCGTAAGTCCTTCGTTAATCTCCAGAACACAAAATAAGGTATTTTTGTTGAAATCAGATGGCTCAGTGAGGCCTCCATAGCCAGCAATGACATTTCCTCTCTCAAGATCCATAAAGGTCCTAAAAACACATCTAAATCAGTTCATGTGAGTACAGCGGTTCAATATTATAAAGCGACAAGAATATTTTTGGTGCGCCAAAAATAAATAAATAATGACTTATATAGTGATGGCTGATTTCAAAACACTGCTTCAGGAAGCTTCGGAGCGTTATGAATCAGCGTGTTGAATCAGCGGTTCAGAGTGCCAAAGTCACGTGATTTCAGCAGTTTGGAGGTTTGACACGTGATCCGAATCATGATTCGACACAGAAGAGTCATAACACTACGAAGCTTCCTGAAGCAGTGTTTTGTAATTGGCCATCACTAAATAAGTTGTTATTTTGTTTTTTTGGCGCACAAAAAATATTCTCGTATAATATTAATATTGAATCACTGTACTCACGTGAATTGATTTAAATATGTTTTTAGTACATTAATGGATCTTACTAGAGGAAATGTCATTGCTGGCTATGGAGGCCTCACTGAGCCATCTGATTTCAACAAAAATATTTTAATTTGTGTTCCGGAGATTAACAAAGGACTTACGGGAGTGGAACGGCATGAGGGTAAGTAATTAATGACATTATTTTCATTTTTGGGTGAACTAACCCTTTAAAGGTGCTACAGAGGATGTTTTCGACGACTGAGAAACCAAAGACTGTTAGTGAGTTTTTGAAATGAGCGCATGCATAAGAACAATCCCCCTCCTTCACAGCTCATTTCGAGGGAACGCCTCCCAAAACTCGTGCACGAGTGTTGGAACACGAGTGTTTGTTTACCACCGGCATTCGCTGTGTCGTGTTAGTGGATTCATTATGTCGGACTCACCGCAGGTAACTCATAATCTGCAGTTGTTACTCCTGACAAAAACATTGCATGCGGCGCCTGTGGAAAGTTACAGGAGCGCGCAGCCGCGCACGTCTCTCACAAGGAACATCATGGCAGTGATTGACAAGCCAGAGGGCCAATCGTTTACGCGATGATCGTAAATAGTCATTTATCAGTTAGTAAAGACAGTTATAGTAATATTGCAAAAATGTATAAAACAAAACATCCTCTGTGGCACCTTTTAAGTGGAAAAAAAATTGTAAGTCATTGAAATAAGACCATAAAACCAATACTGAATATTTGTTCACAAGACTTTTAAGAACTGGATCTTGTAGCCTAAAGTTTTTGCATCAAAACGATGTAAAAATCATCATGCCCACTCATTCACATAAAACAATATAATGATTTAAAACATGCAAGACATGTTTTGTGTTAGAAAGGCTGTATGCGTGTATTTACCTTTTGATATATATTTAGACAATATCAAAGACTATCTGTTACAGTTTAGATTTTATTTATTTATTTTTGTTGAATTTTCTGGTTCAGCTAACTGGTAAACAGTCTTCAACTGATCCTTAGATCTCACTCTGCTTCTCTCTCTGTGTGTGTGTGAGAGAGTCTTTTTTTACTCTTGATGGTTTAGAGTTTAACCCATTCATCGTTGTGTGCTTTTGCCTGCATTAGAGGATAAGAAATTTCTTAGACCTTATCTTTTTCAATCAATTTAAATAACAAAATAAAGTCCTAGAACCAGTTAATTTGTAGTGCACTCCCTATATAGTTATATATAATTAGTTTAATAGTTTGGTTAATAATACTATAAAAAGACCTTAAGATAAATGTATCTGGACTTATAACATTTTGAACTGCTCATTTGAAATTGACCTATGATATCCTATGACATGAAATTAATCTAAATTCAAATGATCTCATGGATGTGGCTGTTGTGGTTCGCGGTCATAGTGACACCAGCTTCTGCAGTAAATTTCGTATTCTATCGATCTTGACGTAATCAATTTATATTTACCCGCTTTAAATGCACATTTCCTGCCCTGCACAGTTTTCCAAAAGTTGCCAGGTTGTCATGGCACTGGGGCTTGGGCCCGTCATCGCTGCTTTCAGCTATATTTATTTTTACTTTTCCCTTTGGTGAAGCTATTTGTGACCTTTGATGACAAATCCTGGAAAAGCATGTGAGGGACAAAGATGTTTGTAGCCCCTTGAAAGAGTTTCCATTAAAGCTGTGTAGGATCTTATGTTTTGTTCAGGCCCACATGAAATCTGTGCTCTGTCACATATTCTGTGTCTGAGGAATATCTGTGGAATTCTGAGTTGAATATCTGGGAATACTGGGTTTTATGTTATTAAAAAGTTTTAAAACACTGCATTCTTAATGGTAGGTAAAATCCGCTTGTAAAGGTGGACTGGGGTACAGTTCATGTGAACTCCAGTATAGTTTGCGTGTCAGTATGAAAGCATAACTTGCAAAAATAAACTGCTATTGGTGATGTATAATTTACATACTTGCTCCCACACACACTTCTTATGGAATATAAAAGGTGTATAGTTGTATAACTTGATAAAGACATAAACTGTCACTATTACCTTGACAACCATGCTACTGACGGTGAACTCATTTTTGCGCATATGAATGATTCTGGTTTAAATGAAACATTACTTACAAAAGTATTGCTTACGATCAAGCCAATATGAGAACATATTGTTATTTGACTGATAAAGATGAGTCCGTAAATTTGGATTAAGCCATATGTCAGGTTTGTCCTGCTATCTGTTCGCCAAGTTCCTCACAAATTGAACAATATTCCATGCATCCTCAAGTGTCATCCTCTGTTTTTGCAGACAATTTATTTATGTAAATGTATAAATAAATGTGTTTTATATCACTTATTTATTTTAAATGAATCCCTATATTCACATCCTGTGTGTCATTTGCTCTGGAATGTCAAACAATCTCTGTGCAGCTTTATCAAGCAAGAACAGGATATATATGATGACAGATATCTGTGGAGGGAAATAAGTTTAAACTTGCTTGGGTTTGAAATTTCATGTCATTTGTTTTGCTTTTTTGCCAAATTTCTAGCATCACAGTACTGTAAGGGGCTGTTCACACAGGAGTGCAGTGGAATGGAGGCTTTTGAGGCACATTTTTAAAAGTTTTAACTTCTTAATCTAATTGCACAAGATGCTGAAAAAGATGTGTGGCAAAGTTCAGTGGTGTTGTCTGGTACATATTAGCATTTGATAAAAAAAAATGCAAGATGTGTCCTTCAAGAGCAGCCCCTGAAAGTACAAGCCAATAAAGCTATAACAGTGGTGTCAGTGGATCACAACATTTTGTGTAAAAGAGAAAGAAAACAGAAAACATCAGTTTGGCTTCAGCTTGAACTCTGTTTGCATATGTATTTACAATTCACTTTTGTGCATGGCCACTTATACACCTATCTGGGGCTGGTGTTAATCTGTGATCTGTGTCTGTATTGTAGCTGGGAGAAGCGTGTGGACCAGCGTGGAAGGTTTTACTATGTGGATCACAACACCAGAACCACAACATGGCAGCGGCCCACAGCAGAGTCCGTACGCAACTATGAGCAGTGGCAGTCTCAGCGCAGTCAGCTGCAGGGAGCCATGCAGCAGTTCAACCAGAGATACCTCTACCAGGTAAACACAGCACCTCACACAGGCACATTCCTTTGACCTCATGAGCACATTTTGACCTCAGTGAGGCCTCCATAGACAGCAAGATAATTAGCACTTTCAAATGCTGTACTAAAGACATACTATAGTACTACAGTGGTTCAACCCTAATGTTATGAAGCGACGAGAATACTTTTTGTGTGCCAAAAAACTAAATAACGACTTTATTCAACAATATCTAGTGATGGACGATTTCAAAACACTGCTTCATGAAGCTTCGAAGCTTTACGAATCTTTTGTTTCAAATCAGTGATTGGGAGTGTGAATCGTAAATTCACGTGATTTCAGTAAACAAGGCTTTGTTACGTTATAAGTCTTTCAAACCTTTCGAAATTTCAATGATTCACTACTGATCTCTGATCAGTTTTGTACGTTTGTAGACGTTTTGTAGACGTTTTAATTAGACATTAGTAGGCCTATAATTAAAAAGAATAATAGTAGTTAGTGTTCTCTTATTGGCCTGTTTACCTGAGCCATCCATGGAACAAACAAAACAAGCCCTGAAAATTGATACAAGAAGGCATTTTATACATACACTTGATATTCAATCTTATTATATGATTTATTCGAGTTTGTAAAAGGTGTTTATTTGCATGAGTTTTTATAGCAAAACACTGTTCTGACCAGCATTCGAACCCAGTCAAGAATACTATCCACTCCCCCACACTAGTGTTGTCAAAAGTACCGGTACTTCGGTACCAAGTCGGTACTGAAATTTTGAAAATGTGACATACCAGCATTTCTGTAGTACTGAGAATCCGGATATATTCGGTAGGCCTACCCACTGATAGGGCTGTACCAGTATTTTACATGAATATGACACGAGTGAAGCACAAAGCTTTGTTTACAGAAGAAATAGGCTAGTTAACAATTAAATGCGTCATAGCAGCCATGGAAACATTTTGGTTCATGCCGAATGAGAGCGACACGAGAGTCCATACTTTTAAGCTTTGTCGTCTTTGTATTCTGTTTTGTGAATCGCGATCTGGTTACCCGATTAGCAGAGAATTTAACAATATATACCAATAAGTGTCACCGTGGAGATGGATTGTTTCGAAGCCTCGACACAATATGGCTCATTTGCTTCAACTGTTTCAGTGTTTCATGAAGCCTCGCTCTGCCTATCACTAGTTCAAAGAGATCATCGCCACCCAGTGGTGAACAATTGAAATTTTGAAACTTTTCGAAACACTTATGACGTAACGAAGCCTCGTTTACTGAAATCACATGACTTTGGCAGTTTGATACACGCTCCGAACCACTGATTCGAAACAAAACGATTCGTAAAGCTTTGAAGTGTTTTCAAATTGCCCATCACTAGATATTGTCATAAAGTCGTTATTTTGTTTTTGCGCACAAAAAGTATTCTCGTCGCTTCATAACGTTAAAGTTGAACCACTGTAGTCATATGTTTGGGATCAGAAAGATTTTTAATTCTACTTCAAAATAAATGCTGTTCTTTTAAACTTTCTAGTCAAAGGATCTTGAAAAGAAAAAAAAGGAATATTAAGAAAAATATTAGAAAACATAAGACATAAAAAAAAAAAAAATTACGACTCCAAACTTTTGAACGGTAGACAGCAGCTGCCAGATTGTGCAATATAATATTGAATAATATTGATGTTTATCTATTTAGTTATGCTTCTGCTGGGTTTATGCTGATCTGTGCCTGCTCAAAACTCTTTGTAAAGACATAATGGCCATAAAAAAGACTAAATGACAATTGTAATTGCTGTATAAATACATTTATGCCACCCCTGAGCAGCATTAAATACAGTCTGTGTAAAGACACCTAAATGCTACCTAAGAAGCGCTTCTGTTTCTACTTTTGAAGTGTACATTTTGCAGTAAATGATCATGTTATGAAGTTTAGATGGTAGTTCACTGCATTTATTCATGAGGCCTTTGGTTTAGTTCTCACACGAGTGTCAAAAGTGACAGCTGATTCCAACATTACATGCCGTGGCCGTGTGCTGCTGCAGTGGAGTTTGAGAACACAGGACGCTGCCATTGACACAACACAGCCCGCTCTATTGCCCTTGGCTCACGTCACAGCACACACTGGGCTTTTTGTCTGCTAATTGCAGCGTATTAGGTTCTCCAGA
>RJVU01075462.1:89613-101917 GCA_003731715.1 Anabarilius grahami
TTCACGGACCCTCTAACACCCCCTTAAAGGGTTAGTTCACCCAAAAATGAAATTCTGTCATTAATTACTCACCCTCATGTCGTTCCAAACTAGTAAGACTTTTGGTCATCTTCGGAACACAAGTAAAGATATTTTTGATGAAACCTGGGCAATTTTATGTCCCTCCATAGACAGCTACGGAACTACCACTTTGACGCTTAAAGTTCATAAAGAGATCATATATGAATCAAGCAGTTTAGTCCAGATTTTCTTTAGAGACACAATCGCTTAATATGATGAATAGATTGAATTTAGCCTTTTATTCACATATAAACATTGATCAGCGAACATAAACAGAAGCTTAACCGAACCTGCTTGATGCACGAGAACAAACCTCTTGTGGAAGCTCAAACGTGCTGCGTAACACGAGAATGAACCTCATTGGTTCTTGCTGAAGCTCAAATGCGCTGTGTAACACACTAGAATGAAGCTCATTGGTTCTTATAGAAGCTCAAACATGCTGCGTAACACTAGAATGAACCTCACTGGTTCTTGCTGAAGCTCAAACGTGCTGCGTAACACGAGAATGAACCTCATTGGTTCTTATAGAAGCTCAAACGTGCTGCGTAACATGAGAATGAACCTCACTGGTTCTTATAGAAGCTCAAACATGCTGTGTAACACAAGAGAATGAACCTCATTGGTTCTTATAGAATCTCAAACGTGCTGCGTAACAAACGAGAATGAACCTCACTGGTTCTTGCTGAAGCTCAAACGTGCTGCTTAACACGAGAATGAACCTCACTGATTCTTGCTGAAGCTCAAACGTGCTGCGTAACACACAAGAATGAACCTCATTGGTTCTTATAAAAGCTCAAACGTGCTGCGTAACACGAGAATGAACCTCACTGGTTCTTATAGAATCTCAAACGTGCTGCGTAACATGAGACTGAACCTCATTGGTTCTTGCAGAAGCTCAAACGTGCTGCGTAACATGAGACTGAACCTCATTGGTTCTTATAGAAGCTCAAACGTGCTGCGTAACACGAGAATGAACCTCATTGGTTCTTATAGAAGCTCAAACATGCTGCGTAACACACGAGAATGAACCTCATTGGTTCTTACTGAAGCTCAATCATGCTGTGTAACATGAGAATGATTGTCATTGGTTCTTGGACGTTCTCAATTGGTTCTCAATTCATATGGATTAATCTCTTTATTATTTTTTTTTAAGTGTCAAAGTGGTAATTGCGTAGACTGTCAATGGAGGGCCAGAAAGCTCTCAGATTTCATTAAAAATATCTTCATTTGTGTTCTGAAGATGAACGAAAGTCTTACAGGTTTGGAACGACCTGAGGGTGAGTAATTAATGACAGAATTTTCATTTTTCATTACCCGGGCCCCAGTTTGAAAACCCATGTGTAAGAGCATCCTGACCTGCCCAACACAATAACATTAACTTAGCCAATGGTGTGAGTTTGGATTATTTGATTGATGGTGTAGAAAACTGGAATTACATTCTGCATACTGCAGATGATTAAGCACTAAATTTAGTCTAGAGGCGAGTATTAAACGATACATCCTAGAATCAAATTTTTGTCAGCATTTAATTGGGATTATATGCATTTTTGTTTTAATAAAATGCTTAATGTTGTGCCTAGTTTTAAAATACACTGTTCCATACAGGAACTCCATAGGGGAAAATATTATATGTTCCATAGGGGACCGTCTGAAAGTGGATTTTGTGTAGATAAAATTGATTATTGAAAAGTATAAATTCTTTTTCAAAAAGCACATAGTTTCATGACTTTAGGCAATAGGCATAGTTTAGCATGTATTCAAATATTAAGATTTAGCCTGTGGTTTTAAAAGTCTGCTGTTCATTTAGCTTCATAATGTTATCTTAAAAGCAAAGAAAGTTTTTAAATCTACTCTATACCTTTTTTATACCACGTTCAGGGTATAAATTCACAAACATGCCCACAGAGTGTGTTTGTCTGTTTTTCATTTATAATTATGCCTAAAGCACACACACTGGGTGGATGTTTTCAGTGCCAAACACACACACATGTGCGCACAGAGTAAACACGGCCGTGGTGGGTGAATAAAGGTGCTTTTGTCCGGCGGGGGGCTGGGCCTCTGGAGCGCTCATGAATGTTCACTTCAGTCCACTCAGACATCGCGCCTCCCTGTGTACTTTCACAGCTCTGCTAGAAGAGGACGGAGGAATGGGTGGGGTCGGGATTGGGCGGATGGAGACAGGGTGGGGTTTTCAAGCAGCCAGTGAGATCATTGGAACACTGCATGCATATGTGTGTCAGTGTGTGTGTCTTTTTCTGCCCGTGGCAGGCATGTAGCACTTGGACGGTGCTGGCTAGGCACTTGAGCACCTCCGTCAGTCTCTGTTCTGAGATTAGGAGGCAAACTCTGTGATCTGTTGGGTTCAGCACCTTCTAGAAACACCTCTTAGAATCACAGGGGTTTTTTGTAGGTTGAAGCCCACCGGCAGCTGGAATCTGTATATTCCTGCTGTTATTTGGGTTGGTAGTTTATTTAACAGATTTCTGTGAGTTCTGGAGTGAGGGGAGGTGTTGCGAAAAGGTTCAAAAAGAGTGTCCTAACTACAGTCTGTTTCTCTCTCTCTCACAGCCGTCCGGAGGTCCCGTGGAGAATGACCCGCTCGGTGCTCTTCCTCCAGGCTGGGGTAAGTCATCATTCATGCTTTGTCTCTTATGAGTTCAATGTGAACTTTTTTTTTATCTTAACTTTAGTAGTAGAGACTAGAGAGAGGCCTATAATCAGCTAGGCCTAAGGTTTTTTTTTTAACCAATATTCATACTTTTGTAGTTCTGCGTCTACTGATAAATAGTAGAATTTGATGGATCACACAACACCATAACAAACACCATAACAAAAACCATGACTGTTTTTGAGTGACGTAACTTATTTTATGTATTGCTTTTTACGTAACATGGCATATTGACAGTTGAACATAGCCCAAAACAAAGACGAAAAGAAATTTGCAAACATTTTGCTCACAAAGCAGCTTTGTACATGCATGTAATAGTAAGCCCAGCTGCAAAATAAACCCGAATATGAAGCAGAGGCTGTCCTATCGTTAGTCCTATTATTACATGGTTACTTACTGAATGAATAAATAAATGAATGAGCGTGAAGTATTGTTTGGAGTTGATTCTGTGAGAAGGGACAGTGGCGAGTGATACGATTATAGACTTGAATCTAGCACAGTGTTGGAAACTGGTTGTCAGGAATACAGTTTAGTGCTAATTATGCAAAATATTTTGTGTTTCATTAGAGAGATGTGTTATTACAGTCTAAAGATAACCTGAGTATCATTCAAAATGCATGTTTTTAATGATGTAATTAAAATCACATCTTCATATCCAGTGTTGGGGAAAGTCACTTTTACAAGTAATGCATTACAATATCGCGTTACTCCCTAAAAAGTAACTAATCGTGTTACTTAGTTACTTTTTATGAAAAGTAATGCGTTACATTACTTTTGCGCTACTTTTTTTCTTGTTATATTTTTTGCAAATGTAAAGGCCCTTTCACACCAAAAGTGAAATGAATAAGCCTCAGACTGAAGGAAATGCGTTTACGCCTGTACAGCAGAGGGCGCAGCTCAAACAAACCTTTCAGCTGTGCTGCCATTCTGGATTGAAGAAGAATAGGATACATGAGAAGAAAGTTTAACACTCTTATTTCTAAATCTAATCTAAAGTAATTATGCTTATTAGTATGGTTGAATTGGATCATTTAAGGTCAGCAGCAAAGGCAGTGGTTAATAAAGTGAGATTAAATACATAAAGTACATTTGTCATTTAATATAGTTAATTATTACAGGTTTGCATAAATTCTGAGATTTAATTTCACTGTTTTTATTCATTTTGAGGAATACTGAATGTTTTTGTGCAAGTGAGATGAGTAAAAGCATGTTCACATTTAGTCTAGAACTACAATACCCATCATGTTCACACAGCGCACACAATACCTCTGCACTTTTTTTCTCTCAGCATGAGGACAGGAGAGCTGTCAGTCAGTAAATGTGAAAAAGTAAAACTATTTTGAAAAAGTAACTTGGATATTTTGTTGTAAATTGAAAAAGTAATGCGCTACTTTACTAGTTACTTGAAAAAGTAATCTGATTACGTATCTCAAGTTACTTGTAATGCGTTACACCCAACACTATTCATATCTTATTTTATCTTACACTTAAAATTAAATAATCTGTATTCTTATCTGTTGTTGAGAAAACAAAACAAATATTTAAAATCTTATTTCTGTTAAAAACAGTGGTTTTCTTTTTCAGAAGTGTAGTGGAGTTCAGGAATATAACTTTGTGAAATGAAGCTTGGAAATCTCTGTGACGAGGGGGTTAAAGAGGGGAAAAAAGCAGAAAAAGAGAGTGTTGTGCGAGCAGTAATGTGAGGGCTACTGTGTGCTCCACAAACGACTGTTAATGAAAACAAGATGTCAGACGGAGAGTGAATGAGGGGGTGAGGGGTATGTTACTCTCACATGTCTTGTAGGGCAGAGTGCTGCGCTTTTTTTGTGGAAAAGTAATTGGCCAGCAGATTTTCTCTTTTCTTTTTTGCTCTTTACATTGTTAAGGCTTCTGTCTGTCTGTTCTGGTACAGTCGAAAAGCTGAAGTGAAATGCGAGAAGGTATGTCGGAGCATGTGCTAGTGAGATGCCCCACTGACTCGTGAGTTTTCAGCAAGCTCTGTCAGATTTGACACTGTCTTACCCATCAGTGAATGGGGAGATTGAAAGAGGATAACGTTACATTTGTGTGTTTTTCAATATGAAAAGGAATAGTTCACCCAATCTGTCAGAAGCACTATGAGAGCATTATTAATGGAAGAACTTCTTAAATTAAGTAAAGAAAACTACAGCAATTTTGTATTTAAAAAAACATAAATTGGTATGAGGGTGTGTAAATAATGACAGGTTTCATTTTTAGGTGAACAGTTCTCAATGTATCTTCTCTAAACAATTGGACTCTATTACATCACTGTACGTTAAACAGGAAACAACAGTGTTAAGTAATTGACTTTTTTTTTGTAATGCGTAACCATAACACTTAGCTTTTTATCTTGGTTTCGGGCTATGACTAACTGTTAAGCTTAAAGGATTAGTTCACTTCAGAATTCAAATTTTCCTGATAATTTACTCACCCCCATGTCATCCAAGATGTTCATGTCTTTCTTTCTTCAGTCAAAAAGAAATTAAGGTTTTTGAGGAAAACATTCCAGGATTTTTCCAAGGTTTCAGTGCAGCTTCAAAGGGTCTTATCTAGAGAAACGATTGGTCATTTTGTAAAAAAACTAAATTTTTTATAAATTTAACCATAAATGCTCGTCTTGCACTGCTCTGTGAAGCTCCATGCATTACATAATCACGTTGGAAAGGTCATGCGTGACGTAAACGTAAGTATCGTGGTATGGTGAAAAACTCCATCTCATTTTCTCCTCCAGCTTCATCCAACATTGTTGTTTTACCTTTTTTTTGTAAAGGCCGTTTGGCTTAATCTTTGCACGTTCACTTTATAGACACTGGATCGTACTTCCGCCTACGTCATGCATGAACTTTCCAACGTGATTACGTAATGCGTGGTGCATCATAGAGCAGTGCAAGACGAGCATTTATGGTTAAAAAGTATATATACATTTTTTTATTTTTTTTTTTTGAAAATGACTGATCGTTTCTCTAGATAAGACCCTTATTCCTTGTCTGGGATCATGTAAAGCTCTTTGAAGCTGCACTGAAACTGACATTTGGACCTTAAACCCGTTGAACACCAGTGAAGTCCACTATATGGAGAAAAATCCTGGACTGTTTTCCTCTAAAACCTTAATTTCTTTTCGACTGAAGAAAGACAGACATAAACATCTTGGATGACATGGGGGTGAGTAAATTATCAGGAAATTTTAATTCTAATGTGAACTAATCCTTTAAAGTAAGTTTGCAACCATTCTGAATGCAAAACAGCTGTATGTAATGACATGTATGCTGAAAATGAACTACTAAATGTGCTCTCTTTTCCCTCAGAAAAACGTCAGGACAACGGAAGAGTGTACTATGTCAATCACAACACGCGAACTACGCAGTGGGAGGACCCTCGAACCCAAGGGTAATAACGTCCTCCTGTCACGTGACCTGTACAGTCCATAGCAAGTGATCTGTAGATTCCAGTGGAGTTTGTCAGAGTTCAGTCAGCGGGTGTTAAATAGTGTGAAGCGTCAGTTTACTAGTGTTGGGGAAGCGACTCTGAAACTGCTAAAGTACAAGCAGGTCATAATTCAGTTAAGATGCCCTGTAGTTGGCAATACAAGTTACTAATGATGGGTAGCTTAAAACCTTAAAGCTACATGTAACACACTTTGATCAAGGTGGCTTAAAGGGTTAGTTCACCCAAAAATGAAAATGATCCCATGATTTACTCACCCTCAAGCCATCCTAGTTGTATATGACTATCTTCTTTCAGATGAACAGTCAGAGTTATATAAAAAAAATATCCAAGCTTTATAATGACAGTGAATGGGGGGGTTTGATTTTGAAACCCAAAAAAGTGCATCCATCCTTCATAAAAGTAATCCATACAACTCCAGTGGGTTAATAAAGGCCTTCTAAAGTGAAGCGATGGGTTTTTGTAAGACAAATATCCATATTTACAACTTTATAAACTGTAGTAACCAGTTTCCGACAAACATCCGTATGCAAGTCGACTTACAGTGGGAGAGTGACCCCCTGATTCGACACTTGATGTATGATGTGGGAGTTTCGTAAGCTTAGACTCCTCTCGCGGTTCAAATAAATAGGACTGTGCAACAAACTCAAGCTCCTCTTCTCATATCATAAAAAATCATAAAAAAAATTTAGTGCCAGTTGAAATTCCTCTTCTCATATCAAAATCCTCCGACATTTCTCTTTAAAATTTCTTGTTTTAGACTTCTATCTCGTGACCGGTGTTTTGTTTTGCCCTATCCTCTGAGCTTCCACGTTCGTCATTGCATCATACGTCGGGTCAGAGGTTACGCTTCCGTCGTAAGTCGACTAGTGTACGGATGTTTTTCGGAAGCCAGTTATTATAGTTTATAAAGTTGTAAATATGGATATTTTTCTTACAAAAACTCATCGCTTTGCTTCAGAAGGCCTTTATTAACCACTGGAGCCGCATGGATTACTTTTACGATGGATGAATGCACTTTTTTGGGCTTCAAAATCTTGAGCCCCATTCACTCCCATTATAAAGCTTGGAAGAGCCAGGATATTTATTAATATACCTCAGATTGTGTTCGTCTGAAAGAAAATAGTCATTACACCTAGGAAGGCTTGGGAGTGAGTAAATCAAGTTGACATATATGACATCTCAAATATTGAATTTGAATTTCAACTGGCACTAAATTTTTTAATGTCACACCATAAAAAAAATATATAAAGAGCTGTAATGCCACTTGTCAGAAAAGTGGACAAGAGTTGGCTAAAATTGATCTGATTTGCTTCCATGTTGCTGATTTGTTAGCTCTTAGTCTCACCACCCTTTGGAAACAAAGTCTTGTTTGAAGTTTGCGGGCTGTTAAAATGAGCGGTATATCCACAAGCATAAATCTGTTTTTAAGAACGTTTTCCATTTTCAGATTTGCCAACAACTAAATATTGCGTAACAAATGAACTGCGCTTAATTGCTTTACGTCAGTCTGACAGGCCTTTTCCTGTTTAAGCGGATGGCTCTTGGCCATGCAGTGCATAACATCACACTTTTTATGCCTGGCTCTGTAAACTACAGAGAAAGCTGCGTTACTTTTAAGGTCTAGTTGCTTCCTCACCCGCACTGGTTTGTTCTTATCAGTCTGTTGATAGAGACCCAGTGAATACCACACATTATCAAACTCATCCACTTAAGCTGCAAAACATTGTTTATTTGTTTGCTCATTTTTTATTTTTGCATTTTGTTTATTTGTACATTGCGTTTTAGATTTGACAGAAAAACAGCATGTTACTTTACATTTGAGCCCCCCCAGTCTTATGTGTGTAGCGTCCAGCAGGGTGCGCTGCTCTCACTGCCCTCCTCCATTTGCAGGATGATCCAGGAGCCGCCCCTGCCGCCCGGCTGGGAGATGAAGTACACTGCAGAGGGGGTGCGATACTTTGTGGACCACAATTCTCGCACCACCACCTTTAAAGACCCCCGACCAGGCTTTGAGTCAGGGTAAACATCACACACGATATAGTTTAGATTGCTTGTTTTGATTGTATGTGAAGGGAAGGAGGTGTTCACTGCGATAGAGAGACAGACACACAGTAGATCAAGGACCTGATGGTGATACGGGTCCACAGCAGCTTCCCACCCACTTGTATGGGTTTTTCAGTATGTCTTGAGAGCAGATGGCCAATACATTGTAGGTCTATGATACATAATAAAGTTCAAAATTTTAATATAACCTATATGTACACTACCGTTCAAAAGTGTAACATTTTGGTAACACTTTACAGTAAGGTTTCATTTCACTTAACTACATAAGTTAAAATGAACTAACGATAAATAATACAGTATTTGTTCATTTCTACATTTACTAATACATTATTAAAATCAAAAGTTGTATCTGTTAACATTAATGCACAAACATGTTAACATGAACAAACAATGAACAATCATATTTTTATTAACTAATATTCACAAATGACACCTTATAGTAAAGTGTTACCAATTTTTATTTTTTTGAAAAATATGTCTTCTGCTCACCAAGGCTGCATTTATTTAATAAAAATAAAGTAAAAACAGTAATATTGTTACTATTTGAACATATTTATGTTATTTATTCCTGTTATGGCAAAGCTAAAACATTTTTTTTTTCTTTTTATGTCACATGATCACTCAATATGCTGATTTGGTGCTCAATTATCAACTATTGGTGCTCATTTATTGATATTGGTTCTTATTATTATCAACGTTAACTGTTTTTGCTGCTTAATATTTCAGGATTCTTTGATGAATATAAAGTTCAAAATAACAGCTTAAAAAAATATATATATTTTGTAACATTATAAACATCTTTGATCAATATTTCCTTGTACTTGACCTAAACTTTTAAATGGAAGAATATCACAAAATATTCATCAGCAAAAACTGTTTGATAATAATCAGAAATGTTTCTTGAGCAGCAAATAAGCATATTAGAATGATTTCTGAAGGGTCATGTGACACTGAAGACTGGAGTAATGATGCTGAATATTCAGCTTTGATCACAGGAATAAATTACATTTTAAAATATATTCAAATAGAACACATTGTAATATTATTTTATTATTTTTACTGTATTTACTGGATTAATAAATGCTGCCTTTGTGAGCAGAAGAGACTTCTTACAAAAACATTAAAAGAATGTAATTATTGCACACTTTTGGTAGTGTAGTATATACACAGAATATTATTGTTATTTTTTTCTTTCTTTGTTTCTCTCAGTATCTCCTTTGTTCCTTTCATACATATTTTTGTTGTCTTAAACATCATATGTCTTAAATTCCTCTCTAAAGTCAAGTGAAATGCCTTTTGCTCACAGCTGTGCAGCACTAGACTCCCTAAATCTGCCTTGTGTAAATGACAGTCTTTTACCTGATCTGAATCCCACATTCTGTCTTGTATGATGCGTCACATTCACCTGTTTATGGACTGACTTTATTTTGCAATTTGTAAAGTTTAGTTTATCCTGTTTTCCTTTCATTGCTCATGTCTGTTTAAGTGCGTCTGAAGCGCCACACTCATGGAACAAATGACATCAGAATGTCCTCACAGTGCTTTGGCTTTATTTTCTGTCTTCCTGTTTAGTTCGAGGCAGGGTGGGTCTCCGGGCGCATACGACCGCAGCTTCAGGTGGAAATATCACCAGTTCCGCTTCTTGTGTCATGTGAGTTGTTCAAATCACCACAGGCCTTATGCTAGTGCAACAATTTCGTCATTTAGCATCAGCAAATTAATGTATGGGCTCCTGTTTTTTCTGGCCTCTTTACACAGTCCAACGCGCTGCCCAGTCATGTGAAGATCTCCGTATCTCGACAGACTCTGTTTGAGGACTCATTTCAACAGGTCAGTGAATGAGGATGAGGTGCAGGGCTGCTCAACTTCTGTAATAATCACCAGAACTGTCTACACTGGAGGCAGACGATAGTTTTGTCATGATTTTTGTCACAGATTAATTGCAGTATAAACCTTGGATGACACATTTGTACTGTCATACTGCCCAGGGCTGTGTTTCTGCTCTCAAGTAGACCGTAGAACCATTGCCAGCTTTCGGGGTTACCACAATGATGATGACATGCCTGCAAAATGGCTTTAGTGATGCATGTTGTATAGAGGTTGTCCCAATAAATTTTTTTTTTTAAATCAAAGGCACAGAACAAATATGTCCCCCCATTCATTATCATAGATCATTATGATTTTTGGCTTGTACAACCTCAAAAAAACTTTCTTGACTGTATACAACAAAAAAAATTACATTTATCTGTTAAATTCATTCCATTAAACCCTCTTACAAATTTTATTTTGAGGAAAATTATCAAACAGTATTTTTTTCTTTAAAGTTCCCCTGTAGTCAATAATTTTATCCCTTAAAACTCATCTTTGATCACCAAAAGGACATATTTAAACCGTTTTGTTTCCTTAAAATATTTCTTCATGCCTTAAAATAGCTTCAATGTAACTCTACACTCTTGCCTCATTAAGTATATGCGGTTCTATGAATATGCAAATTAGCCCCGCCTCCACTCACTCTCACCAGCTCAGAGATTCATTCGTTGACGTGATTGGTTACAAGGTAGTTTGTGACGTCAGAAACACCAGCGATTTCAAACCACATTTTTGAGACTGTCTTTGGTTCACTGCAGTTTTAAACAGAAAATACTCAGCAATGGTGTTGACTTATGAATTTTCACATGGTTTATCTTGAAGCACATTAAAAACACCACATAAACAAATAAACAACATTTAAAACTTGATTTTCACCACAGGGAGACTTTAATTTATGACCAGTATTAGATCATCAATAACGACAAAGCAAATTTGACTCCATATTATGGATATCTTCATTTAGTCTAAACGGCTCATTAAAAACAGATCACGATTCTCCCACAATTCTGAACAGACAAGTAAACAAAATAACGTGTAATTTGCTAGAAGTTCTGACAAAATGTTAATTGCTGCAGTCTGTTTAAAATGTTTAATTAATCTGAATGAATAATTTTTTTTTTTTAAATGGTTTGAGTGAATGATTCAATGACTCTGCTTGTTTCATTACTGGATGAATCAGTGTTTTGAACGAATCTCTCAGTTACATACATTTTATGTCACTTGTCGCCACCTACTGGTGTAACAATGTAACTGATACAATCATTATTTGAAGCACCAAGTTACTTTCAAAAGATGATTTGCTGTATTTTGATCGCTACTGTAGATATCAGTGTTTATATCTGAACTATAAACTTTTATCTTAGTACTTCTGTGATAATATGAATGATTGTAAGACAGAAATAATGACACTGTGTGGTTGAAAAGACTGTTTGTGAATCTGTTTAGTTTGATCTCCTGAGGTGGACAAGCATCATTTCCTTGAACAACACTTTCTTGAAAAATAACTTAAATTTTGAAGACTTTCAAGCCCTATTGAGATTCTGATGAGAATGCCATCTTGTTTCCTCTCAGATCATGAATATGAAGCCGTATGACCTCCGTCGGAGGCTCTACATCATCATGAGAGGAGAGGAGGGACTGGATTACGGAGGAATAGCCAGGCAAGTTGATTGTGAGCACCTGTGGCATCTTGCTGTTCGTCATCCTCACGTTCAGTGTTTCTTGTTTCGGGGAGGCTGTGGTGTAACTTTGCTCGTTTGGTGTCTGGACCTCATAGTTGTCTTCCTGTGTCTGTGTCTGTCTTCCTGTGTCCTGTCAGTGGTTTTACCCTATGGTAGGTTACGTCATGCTGTTCTACCACAGGGTAGAACCACGGACGGGATGTCTGGAGGTGTCTGCGTCGTCCTGTGGTGTGACAAAACCACCCTCACCCCCAATCATGGTCCCCTCTTTGCCCCTTTACCTTCTTTCCAAACACTCCCTGGGATCAAACGTCAGGCCTTGGGTTCTGCTGAACTGGTTATGATTTGATGTGTGTGTTCGTGTTGCTGAATCTGTCTTCATCTTCATCACTTTATGTGGCACTGTACACACTGTCCATTTCAGGAAATTGTATTGCATTTGTTTTTCATTTTTAATAATTGTTTTGATTCCTTTTTTTTTTTTTTTTTTTAA
>RJVU01075462.1:103067-120388 GCA_003731715.1 Anabarilius grahami
AGTGCTTCAAGAACCACTACGCACAGACGTATGCAAGACATGGGTTTCAGCTGTCGCATTCCTTGTGTCAAGCCACTCTTGAACAACAGACAGCATCAGAAGCGTCTCGCCTGGGCTAAAGACAAAAGACTGATCGACTCCATGCCACGCCGCATTGCTGCAGTAATTCAGGCAAAAGGAGCCCCAACTAAGTATTGAGTGCTGTACATGCTCATACTTTTCATGTTCATACTTTTCAGTTGGCCAAGATTTCTAAAAATTCTTTCTTTGTATTGGTCTTAAGTAATATTCAAATTTTCTGAGATACTGAATTTGGAATTTTCCTTAGTTGTCAGTTATAATCATCAAAATTAAAAGAAATAAACATTTGAAATGTATCAGTCTGTGTGTAATGAATGAATATAATATACAAGTTACACTTTTTGAATGGAATTAGTGAAATAAATCAACTTTTTGATGATATTCTAATTAAATGACCAGCACCTGTATTTTCCCATTACTCTCATAAGTAGTGGTTGTATACTGAAACGCTTTGTGCAAGGCTTCTGTCGAGATTTAAACAATTAAATGTTCCCTTTACTGAAGACTTGTGTTTAAATCATTCCTAATTTAATATCTAAAAAAAGTATAGAATTACAAATGTAAACAATTTCGATTTGTTAGTATCCAAAAAACATCCTCAAACTATCTTTATTCTTGCATAATTTGCCAACGCAGTTTGTCTCAGTGATGTGGGAATATTTAAGTAGCATATGACTGGTTATAATACCAGCTAGAGTCGACAGTACAGAGTGTTGTTACTGACTCTTTCTCTTTGTCTCTGTCTGTAGGGAGTGGTTTTTCTTGCTGTCTCACGAGGTGTTGAACCCCATGTACTGTCTGTTTGAGTATGCCGGTAAAAACAACTACTGTCTGCAAATAAACCCTGCGTCTTCCATCAACCCCGACCACCTCACTTACTTCCGGTTCATCGGACGCTTCATTGCCATGGTGAGAATGCCTTCAAACTCTAGCAGGCTCTGTTTGAATACCGATCTGGTATCAAGATGTGTTTTGGTCGATCAGATCACAAGTGGACGAGGGAGACACATTCCCGTTTACACCTGGTGTTTTAATCTGTCTCTTTTGTTCACTTCCGACCACTTCTGTCCTGACTTCTTCGAGGGGAGGGTCTATGGGCGGGTAAAGGTATTGATCTAAAAGGGATCTAAAAATGGACAAGCTCAAAACGTTTTACACCCCATTTACACCTGTATTTAGCGTCGTTGTCATCCGATCCACCCAAACTTACGTGTGTGTGTGAATCTCAGGGCATGAAAATGAAATGATCATATTCTGATATAGTGACTGGTGTTATATTGAGATTCAGAGAGAACACAAGCTGTTTCTCTCACTCCTCAGGAGCCCGTGCCGGCCTGGGTTTAACATTCTCAAACATGTATTAGAGATTCTCTATACTGGCATGATTTTGTGCTTGTTCTGAACAGACTGTGTGACTCTGGGTGTCTGTGTTGTTTTTGGATATCATTCCCAGAGCTCTGTGCTGTTACATTAAACAGTTTGCTGTCCTTTACAACAAAATCACATTTCTGTGTGTTTATGAAGTCTGTATATATACAGAGAGAGAGAAAAGAGAATTTAAGCAAAAGCAAACCTGGAATGTTAGATGATGTAACTCTGGGGACAATTCACTTAACAGTTTTGCCACTGGAGCATGCAGGGTTTCAATACAACATTCGTACACACGCAGTCCTAATAAACCAGGCGCTAGATGTACAGTGTAATATATATGACAAAACTATATAATGCAAAACTGGTCAAATGACATTTTAGGAAAGAACATTAAAATCCTTACCATATTAATGATTGCTTAATGTATTATCACATATTATAAACAGTGTATCAGTGGGTTTATCGGTGGTTTATAATGGTGCGCCGATCATGAAATTTTGAATGAGCATGTACACACGCCCTATTGATTCCAAGTTATTGTAATTCATTAATATGCATGTTTAACTATCAAATCTGAGGTTTACGAAGTGTGCATCCAGAGGAGAGTGTTCGGGAAGTTTGTGCATAATTACTCTGAATTTACTTAAATATTTGCGAAAAGTTCATGAATGAGGCTCATTGATATAATATTTTAACATTTAAAGGGTTAGTTCACCCAAAAATGAAAATTCCATCTTTAATTACTCACCTTCATGTCGTCCCACACCCGTAAGACCTTCGTTAATCTTCAGAACACAAATTAAGATATTTTTGATGAAATCCGAGAGGTTTCTGACCTCCCTCCTTCCGCACAAAAAGTATTCTCGTCGCTTCATAACATTAAGGTTGAACCACTGTAGTCTCATGGATTATTTTAACAATGTATTTACTACCTTTCTGGACCTTAAAATTGGTAATGACATTCCTGTCTATAGGGAGGTCAGAAACCTCTCGGATTTCATCAAAAATATCTTCTTTTGTGTTCTGAAGATGAACGAAGGTCTTACGGGTTTGGATCGACATGAGGGTGAGTAATTAATGATGGAATTTTCATTTTTGGGTGAACTTACCCTTTAAATGTTAAAATATTATATCAATGAGCCTCATTCATGAAACTTTATCAAATATTTAAGTAAATTCAGAGTAATTATGCACGAACTTCCCGAACACTCTCCTCTGGATTCACACTTCGTAAACCTCAGATTTGATAGTAAAAGATTATTTAAGCATCACACAATCTAGATATATTCACAAGCAAGACACATATGTCCAGTACGAGCTTCAAAATTGTTATTCACAAATTATTATTATTTATAATTCTTTAACTTTTTTTAATTTGGTAAGAAGCACAAAATACTACTAGTAATGTAAGACAATGTTCCTTATGGTTCCATTATTAAAAGGTTAAACCGTTATTGCAGCTACAGTATTTCTCTTATTGTGACAAACAGGTTTCTGGTGACCTTTTAAAATGGTTTTGTCACACATGAGCGCTACGAGTGTTTATGTCTGCTGCACTAACATTACATGAAGTTTCATCAGATTTGCATTTGCATCGTTTGATATTGAATTGGATTTACGTCCATTTGCAGTTTTTTTCCCTCTCTTTCTCTCAATGATGCAGCAGAATTGCCCTATAACTCTTGAAAATGGACACGATACATTTCAAACACATTTAATAGGACATGAATGTTTATAATGGCCATTAATTCACCCTCCAGCCATAATGTCATACTGTATTTACAGCACTCAGAATGGACTCATTTTGTAAAGTTACAGTGTGTCTAAAAATCGTATCCAATAAACAAATTTTTAAATAAAAATTTTAATCTGGTTGGGCAAAATTTGACAAATCAGCTGTTAATGATCTGTGACCGCATACCTAGTTTATACCTAGCAAAACGTTTGTTCCTGAAATAAATGTTTAAATGTAAAAAAATTCCATGTGGTCTCAATTAATGTGAGCTCATAAATGCTGCATTCATAATAATGAAAATATTTATCAAAAATCCATTTTGACCCAGTAGACAATTATTACTTTTTAATGGAATGTTGCAGTATTATAAATATCCATTATTATTATTTAAAGTGTATATAATAATCATAAACAAAACCTTCCCCTCTCACAACGACTTGAATGCATTAAGGTTGTCTAAATAGATGAGTTTCAATTTCTGTTTCATGCTGACATCAACTACCTGTTTTGTTTTTATGACCTTCGACCTGTGATTGGCCCTCTGCAGGCACTGTATCATGGAAAGTTCATCGACACTGGCTTCACTCTACCCTTCTACAAGCGCATGCTTAACAAGAAGCCCACCCTGAAAGACCTGGAGTCCATCGACCCTGAGTTTTACAACTCCATCATGTGGGTCAAGTGAGTATCAAGACTGATTTAATTCATTCACTGACATTCATTGATTTAATAAGTTAATAATTCTGTCACAAACTGTGCATCACATGACGTCCATGCTGGTGTACGTTCACAGAGAGAATGATTTGGAAGAGTGCGGTGTGGAGCTGTACTTCGCTCAGGACATGGAGATTTTGGGCAAGGTGACGACACACCAGCTGAAGAACGATGGAGAAAATGAACTCGTCACACAGGACAACAAGGAGGAGTATATTGGGTACAGCTGCCCTGTTCATCATCTTTTTGACTATAAAGGCCCATTCACACTGCTCCGATAGATGCAACAGACACTTTGTCGGGTTGTGTTGGATCAGTGTGTTAGCCCTATCAGAGCTTGTTTTCGCTGATTGAACATGCCGAATCGCCACTTGTCGGTGACGTACTGTAATCTGGTGATTGTCGGCGTCTGTCGGTGCAGTGTAAATTGGTATTGAGAGTATTACTAGCCAGTTAACAGACACCTTTCATCCATTGAGGTGTTCTGTACACTAATAACAGTAAATGTCCTTAGAGATAGGTAAAGGATTAGTTCACTTTCAAATGAAAATTATCCCAAGCTTTACTGACCCTCAAGCCATCCTAGGTGTATATGACTTTCTTCTTTCTGATGAACACAATCTGAGATATATTAATACATATCCTGACGCATCCGAGCTTTATAATGGCAGTGAGCGAGTATGAGCTGAAGAAAGTGTCTCCATCCACATCCATCCATTATAAATGTGTACTTCACGTGGCTACGGGGGGTTAATAAAGTTCTTCTGAAGCGAAGCATCAGTTACACTTTTTCCATAAATTGAATAGGGAAGGCATCGGACGTAGCATAAGCTTTTTTAACTGCGAGAGTTTTACTGGTGGAAGCTAAATATTTAACTTCATAACTTGTTAAATATGGATAAAATATTTAGATTCCACTAGTAAAACTCTCGCCGTTCAAAAAGCTTACGCTACGTCTGACGCCTTCCCTATTCAACTTACGGAAAAAGTGTAACTGACGCGATGCCACTTCCGTTTTTTTTTTCCGTAATTTGAATACGGAAGGCATCGGATGTAGCGTAAGCTTTTTAAACTTACAGAAAACGTGTAACTGACGTGACACCAGTTCTATTTTTTTTTTTTTCGTAATTTGAATATGGAAGGTGTCGGAAGGCATCGGACGTAGCATAAGCTTTTTAAACTGCGAGAGTTTTACACTTTCTTCGTAAGTTGAATACAGAAGGCGGTTTGGTGGAAGCTAGATATTTTACTTCATAACTTGTTAAATATGGATATTTTTTTTTTACACAAACGCATCGCTTCGCTTCAAAAGGCCTTTATTAACCCCCCGGAGCCGTGTGAAGTATGTTTATGATGAATGGATGTGGATGAAGGACTTTCTTCAGCTCATATTCATTGATCCTGTTCACTGCTATTATAAAGCTCGGATGCGTCAGGATATGTATTAATATATCTCAGATTATGTTCATCAGGAAGAAGAAAGTCATAAACACCTAGGATGGCTTGAGGGTGAGCAAAGCTTGGGGTAATTTTCATTTGAAAGTGAACGAATCCTTTTCATTATTATTTTTTATTTTTTATGTTAGAATACTTATCCTATGCCAGTTTATTATTCAACTCCAGTTTAAGAGTCAGTTGACTGTTAGAGAAACTTGTTTGAAATTCTTTGCAACTCTGGCTGGTGATGCTAGTTGTGCAGAAATTCCACATTTAATTTTTTTTATCCATTAAAGGAGACCTATTATGCCCCTTTTTACAAGATGTAAAATAATTGTGTATATGTGAAGTTTCAGCTCAAAATACCCCACAGATCATTTATTATAGCATGTTAAAATTGCAACTTTTTGGGGGTGAGCAAAAACAGGCACCGTTTTTGTTTGTGTCCCTTTAAATTCAAATGAGCTGGTGCTCCCAGCCTCCTTTCAAGTAGAGGGCGGAGTTTCAAGAGATCATGCTCTGGCATACCGATATAGAGAATGAGAATGTTGCGTCACAGCGTTTTGACTCGTGTTGCATTTCGGGAAGGCATTGCCGTATTAGAAGGATACGCTATCCGTTGCCATGGTTACTTTGACAGTGATACCGTCAGACCGAGAGAAATAGCGTGATATTTGTTTGCAATTTTGCGATACGCCGCAGTTTCTTGGAAAGAAATGGATAATGACGAAGCGAAAGGAAAGGGGCTCTATCGGGAGAAACTAAATAACACTGCCAAGCGTCGCCAAGGGACATTCTAAAACGCTTAACGTGACTTAATGGACTAAAGTGATATTAACAGACCAAACTCACTATACATAATACTAATAAAGTATACTATGTAGACCTAAAAAAAAAAATCAGATGAGTCCTGAATGATCTCAACGCGTATAACACGTTAAGCCTTTTCCTTCCATAGAAAACCGGTATAAGAAAACGCTTAATATGGCTTAATGTACTAAGAAAGACAGTGATATTTTAACAGAGTCTTTCGCAGGTCGCATGGGTCGATGCTGTTAATGGCAAGCATTTTCTCTAAATGACGCTGCTTTGGCGGTGTTATTTAGTCTCTCCCGATAGAGCCCCTTTCCTTTCACTTTCTCCTTCTCCATTTATTCCCATAAAACTGCGCTGTATCGCAAAATTGATTTATTAAATTAATCTGCTCTCTCTCTCTCTGATGCGCTTTATCTGGGGTTCGCTGAAGAAGTTACCATAGCAACGGATAGCGTATCCTGCTAATATGGCGGCGCCTTCCCAAAATGCAACGCGGAGTGAAAACATCGTGACGTAACTCCTCATTTTCTATAGGACAGATTGCCAGAACAGCAGCAGCAACAACAAAAGAGGACAATCTCACGCACTGAAAATTTCAGAAACTGTCAGTAGCGGTGTTCAGCTTTATATGTTCGAACTGGAGTTGTTGAAAAGACCCTCATTTGTTAAGCAGTCCTGGGCAAAATGATTGGCGCAAACGTATAAGACTTCTTTATATTTATGGAAATTATAATAATAATAATAAAATAATGGATTTTACCTTTACAGGCTGGTTGTTCTCACACACTGCGGACACACGTCGGTGTTCAAACATCTTATAAAAGTGAATTTTGCATAATAGGTCCCTTTTAATCTATTCACTTTTTCTTCCTATACTCCTTTTCTTTTTTAAAAGGACAGTTCCTTTAACAGTGATTTTAAACTCATTGCATGTTTTTCTTGCAGCCTGTTAACTGACTGGCGGTTCACACGTGGGGTGGAGGAACAAACAAAAGCCTTCCTGGATGGCTTCAACGAGGTTGTGCCTCTGGAGTGGTTGCGTTATTTTGATGAGAAAGAGTTGGAGGTGGGTGGTGTTGTTTGTTTTTTTGTTTTTTTTTAGCAAGGACTTGACATTTATAACAGTCCAGTAAAAAACCCTCATCTATACAAAGACACAAACGTTAGTGGCATCACTGAGAAAACAGATGTAAATAACTGGGTGATTGTGATTGTTTCTTCTCCAGCTGATGTTGTGCGGGATGCAGGAAATCGATCTGAATGATTGGCAGAAGAACACCATCTATCGGCATTACACCAAAAACAGCAAGCAAATTCACTGGTTCTGGCAGGTAATTCACACGTCCAGTCTAATGCAGTCACAGCTGCTCCTGCTTCTTCTCTTTTTACTAGATATATTTCATTGTGTGTCACACAGGTTGTAAAGGAAATGGACAATGAAAAGAGAATTCGCCTTCTGCAGTTCGTCACAGGAACTTGTCGACTGCCGGTTGGAGGGTTTGCAGAACTGATAGGTACAGCTTAATATTGCAATGTACAGTGTGACAGTTGCATTATGATAACACTATTTACCATAATATTAATCATTTAAAAACATTTTTTACATTTTCCTTATTACTATTATTCGGAGCACTAGTAGTTAATTAATTGAATCAATTTGTCCTATAGACAGTTTTCATACAATATGAAATTACTGCATGCTATGAAAATATCAGATATTGAGCATTTCATGCTTGTTTCTTTGGCTTTATTGTATTGAGTACTTATTTATTTTCAACTTTTTGGTTGATAAGTTTAACAGTATTGATTTCAAAGTATTGAAATTTTTAGATTTATTGGTGGCACTGTCCATGAATAGGGTACAAAATATGGCCTTGAAAATGATTGTTTAAGAGGCACTAAAAGGAGGTGCTTAACCTGAAAATGTTGATCGTTAACCTCAAGAGGTTTAACCGAGTATCATGAGCTAATACTGCCTTCACGTGATATCAGAAATGTTTTATTTCCCACTTCTGAAGTGGTGATTACGAGCTCGATTAAGTGCTTTGTTGATGGAAAGAACAGGAATCATGGAGGACACCAGGTTTATTCTTGCCTATTTATTGGGAAAATATTACTAAAACCAAAATGATATTTAGCGTCCCATTCTTTGACATATAATTCTGAAATTTCAGGTCAAATACAGGCTATTTTTGCTGTATATAAAACATACAATACGATTCAAATGAACTTTCAGGACTGGTAGCTGTCACACCGCCAACAACATCACCAAGGCTCGCTCTGATCGGCCTCTGGAGTCTGATTGTCAGTAATTATCAAAAAAAATATATGAAATTTTAATTCACGGTCTCTAAGGGCTGCCAAAACGTTAGAAGTGGGCGGAGCCACCATTACTAAAATGGCTATAACTCATGAACGGAAACTTGGAAACAGGTCTGTATGGGCTCAATCTTTGGTCTCCTGAAAAAAAACTGTGGCGACTGACCACTTGGTGGCACTATAACTGGAAAAAAACATCAAAATGGCTATAACTACTTAACTGTTAGTCCGATTGACTTGAAAATTGGCATGCAATGTCTTTGTCCGAGATGCCATGATTGTCTTTGAGGACAGTGGTGTATCTCAAAAAGCATGGCCGCCATTGGCCAATGAAGTTTGAGCACCTATTAGACAAGGTTAACGGAGGCCGATCGGAACGAAACTCACTGGGCCTGTTTGACTCAAGGCCCTAGAGGCCTGTGAGAAATTCGAAAGAAATCGGCCACTGGGGGAACGCCTTCACATTTTTCACTTGCGCAAAGGAGTGTATATCACACAATTTTTTAGCACACACTCACAACATTCATACCACATGATAGAACCCCTCATTCTGAGCAACTTTGCCGCTACCCATCGAATCGTTTATTAAATATTGGAGAGATTATTTCAAAAGCCAACTTTTGTGAACTAGTCCTAGGTTTTTGGCTCAACATCAATAACTGTTAAAAAGCTTTAAGACATATATTTCCTATGGTAAATTGCCTGTATTGGCTGTAAATGGTCGAGATGGGTACAGGCTTGCTAATTAAAACGCATAATACATTTTTACACTTTTGCTTAAAGGCCTTCAAGCGCTTGAACCCCGATAATTGCTGCTCGCAGCTATATTATTATGATTAAATGTGCACTTTAATGACAAGACAAGGCAATGTAGCTGTTGTGGAAAAAACTAGTAAAGAATAGCAGCTACAGCAGCTATCAATCGTTCCCCCCTCCGCCATGTTTAAAGTTTATGGCCTGCCCAATTTTGGAACTGGGGTATCAAAATTATCCCTGAGCTTCCCAGTGGTAAATACGACTTGAGAGGGAGTTCATGTCCAATTTCTAACTAGGAAACTCGTATTTACAATATTTCGGATAGCATGTGAAGGCAGCATAAATACACTATGGTTTGCAGTAAATTATACAATTAAAGAAAAACCGTTTGTTTGATCAAGTCTTTCCACCATGTGACCTGAAATCTGTCCATTGTGTATATATTTAATGTTTAGAAGTGTAAATATTTCTAATTTTTTTATCATTTTATGCCCTCGTTGTCTAGGAAGTAACGGGCCACAGAAATTTTGCATAGACAAAGTGGGGAAAGAAACATGGCTGCCGAGAAGTCACACTTGGTGAGACTCAAATGTTCAACCTATTTCTGAAAAATAATAGAACCGTTTTCGTACAACTGTTTTGTGACGTATCCCTCCTGTCTAACATTTTCAGCTTTAATCGTCTGGATCTGCCACCCTATAAGAACATGGAGCAGCTCCGAGAAAAACTTCTGTTCGCCATCGAGGAAACTGAGGGATTCGGACAAGAGTGACGAGACTCATTAAATCTCAGCATGGAAAGGACTGGAACAAGAAAATTATTTACCAGTTTCTTGTGACTAGGCCATTAATACCACTAATGTGGACAGACTGTTGAAGAGACTGGCAGCAGATTTACACTTCAATTACTAGTTAACCTAAAAATGAAAACTCACCCTCACACTGTTCCAAACTGATGTACTGTTATAGAATAATTATGAGGAATGGTCACTATGAACTGAAAAAGAGCTGTGGGACGATTCTTCAAACTTCACCTTTTGTGTTCCACAGAACAAATAACAGCATGCTAGTTTGGAAAGACACGAGGATGAGCAAAACAACAGTTTTGGGTTTAACTATTCCTTCAAACAGCTGAGCAGAAACACTGATGGACCAGCAGCAGATAAATTGATTGTTCGAATGTAATATTTCATTTGGCCACTTCTGGGAATCATAACTTCACATTACATTTTTATGCAGAGAAAGCAATGCAAAATATGACACGGTTCACTGCATTATTTCATTAACAAGATTTTTAAATGAATTCCCTGATTTGTCTAAATCAAAATGTGATCAATCCTGATTTTCCAGCGCGAGGTGAAATTCTCAAACGCTCTCCTTATAATGCAGCATTCAACACAGAAATATTACTACTAATAATAAAATAAACAGCAGCAAATGTCATGGACCGCATAGCTGGAGCTTGTGTGTCATATCAGTGTATATGAACTAGAGGACCACTGAGATGGAAAATAATTGTTTTAAAGAGATTGACCAGATGTGACTTCATTATTTTGTGACATGCCATGCTACACTGTATATAGTTGAAATAAAATCCAGTTATGGACTCTGAAAATGTGGATTGTGGATTGTGAAGTGACACATTAGGTAGAGAAACAAAACTCTTCCAACTCTTTAAGGTTTGTTTTTCAGCAGGACAACCAGTAGTTAAAGGATCCCTATGTTGATTTTGACCAATAATGATGTGTTATGAGGAGTTATAGGGTTCTTTAAGTGAAATTTGAATGATCTAAATAAGTTAAAAATCATGTATCCAATCTGTTTGGCATGCATACATTTTTTTTATAACAAAGAATTGCTGTCCCTAATCCTGCTGCCCATCTCAACAAGTATTTTTTTAAAGGTACAGTAAGCAATTTCTGAGAAACTCTGTTGATATTTGAAATCAACCCAAACAAACACTCCTCCCTTCATTGCTCCGCCCCCAAAATAACAAACACACAATGCAAGAGTGGATGTCTCTCTATCATAGCCCACCCCGAGAGTTCCACCTTACATGCTAAATCTGAAACAATTATTATTGAATCAATATGAAATTGAATGTTTAAGAAAGAGAAAAAAAAAAACATTCAGTAATCACAAAGGATGTCATGAAAATTAACCAGTGTTGGGGAAAGTTACTTTTAAAAGTGATGTATTACAATATTGCATTACTCCCTAAAAAAGTAATTGTATTTCTTTTTATGGAAAAGAATGCGTTACATTACTTTTGCGTTACTTTTTCCTCATTTGGCTGTTTGTTTTTATAACCAAAAATTTGGCAAATGTAAAGGCCCGTTCACACCAAAAGTGAAATGAATAAGCCTCAGGCTGAAGGCCTGTACAGTAGAGCTCAAACAAGCCTTTCAGCTGTGCTGCCATTCTCAAATACAGAAGAATAGGATGCAGGAGAAGTTAATGAGAAAATATATGCTCACATTTAGTCTAGAAAAACCATCATGTTTACACACAGCGCACACAACGCCAGGTGTGCTGTGGTATCTGGCACCAAGATGTTAGCAGCAGATCCTTTAAGTCCTGTAAGTTGCGAGGCGGAGCCTCCGTGGATCGGACTTGTTTGTCCAGCACATCCCACAGATGCTCGATTGGATTGAGATCCGGGGAATTTAGAGGCCAAGTCAACACCTCAAACTCGTTGTTGTGCTCCTCAAACCATTCCTGAACCATTTTTGCTTTGTGGCAGGAGCATTATCCTGCTGAAAGAGGCCACAGCCACCAGGAAATACCGTTTCTATGAAAGGGTGTACATGGTCTGCAACAATGCTTAGGTAGGTGGTATGTGTCAAAGTAACATCCACATGGATGGCAGGACCCAAGGTTTCCCAGCAGAACATTGCCCAAAGCGTCACACTGCCTCCACCGGCTTGCCTTCTTCCCATATGCATCCTGGTGCCATGTGTTCCCCAGGTAAGAGACGCACACATCCACGTGATGTAAAAGAAAACTTGATTCTTCAGACCAGGCCACCTTCTTCCGTTGCTCCGTGGTCTAGTTCTGATGCTCACGTGTCCACTGTTGGCTCTTTCGGTTTTGGACAGGGGTCAGCATGGACTGGTCTGCAGCTCTGCAGCCCCATACGCAACAAACTGTGATGCACTGTGTATTCTGACACCTTTCAGATCCAGCATTAACTTCTTCAGTAATTTGAGCTACAGTAGCTCGTCTGTTGGATCGGACCACACGGGCCAGCCTTCGCTCCACACGTGCATCATTGAGTCTTGTCCGCCCATGACCCTGTCGCCGGTTCACCACTGTTCCTTCCTTCGAGCACTTTTGATAGATACTGACCACTGCAGACCGGGAACACCCCACAAGAGCTGCAGTTTTGGAGATGGTCTTCTAGCCATCAAACTCGCTCAAATCCTTACGCTTGCCCATTTTTCCTGCTTCTAACACAAATTTTGAGGACAAAATGTTCACTTACTGCCTAATATATCCCATTCACTAACAAGTGCCGTGATTAAGTAAATGAGTAAATGTATGATCCATTTAGTCTAGAATACCCATCATGTTCACACAGTGCACACAACACCTCTGCACTTACTCACGATTTCTCTCAACATGAGGACAGAAGATCTGTCAGTCAATACATGAGAAAACAAAGTAACTTGCGTTACGTTTTTGAAAAAGTAACTCCGATGTTTTGTGTTACTTTACTGGTTACTTGAAAAAGTAATCTGATTACGTAACTCGCGTTACTTGTAATGCGTTACACCCAACACTGGATATAAGTGAGACATCTGTTCATGCCCACAGCATCATCAGTCAGTGCTGGTTATTTAAATGCATCAAATTTGAACTATAAAGAACAGTCAGTGTATAGTAAAATATTAAATAAAGAACTGCTGTCCACTTAATAAAATAAACAAAGTTAGCTGACTAATCTATATGTAACAACTTTATTTTCCATATTTAGTTACTTTACAAACCTATAGTGAGCCTGTGGATATTTTAAAATTGATATGACATTTTAAGCACAGAAATCTTTTCAAATTGGCATATTCAGCTAATTAAAGTCAGCAAGTTTGAACCTCGAAAGTGTTTGCCATTCAAAAGTGACGTATATAACTCGAGTAATAACAAAAATGACCTCTATAAAATAACAGCATATCTTTGTGCATTTTTGAGAGAAATATGTTTATGGATTTCACACTCCAGGTGAAATTTATAGTAAATACTATAGTGTTTTTGAACCATACTATAGTAAAATTGTAGTATAGCCTACTGTATATATTAAAGTATAACACTTTGTTAATGAATGCTACTGCATACTGTAGTTTTAACTATAGTGAACTGATAAACTGTAATAAATACTGTAGTATACTTTAGTTTTTACTACAGTAAACTGTAGTGTAGGCTACCCTGTTGTTGTTGAAAACTTTGGGTAAAGTAATTTGTTTATATTACTATAGTTATGTTACCACAGCAACTATAGAATTACCACAACAAATTAATTCAAGTACTTTATGGTTCAAAAACATTAAAGTATTTACTATAGTAATATCACCTGGGACGGGACTTTTTACTCCAGTCATGAATAGTAGCCTAATAAACTAATTTTATTTAAAATAATACTGAAAAAACGTTTTGCTTTCAAGACAATGATACAATTCAGATTGTAGCTGCATGAAACAGAAACTTGTCGTCTTGTAATGAAGCGCCCTCTATCGAGCTTCTATGAAGACTCTTATTTTGAAATCTGTCATATTCTTCTTCTGCTGTCTGTGGGCTCAAGAAGACTTCTGCGAAAGACACGAGAAACGAACACATTTATGACCTCCTGCATTAATATTTGCCTCCGCATGAGTGTTAACCAGGCATTTAAATGTGAGTAACGTTACATAAATACTGCTTTAATAGTATGTTTGTAAAAACACATCATCATAACTACCTCTCTACTGTTCATGTATAACATCAGATCATGTGGAGTCCTGATGAAATAGCCAGTATCTGTTATAATCACTTCAATAAACTTCCTAAAAGAGGAAAGCCAGAGGCGGGCAGAGAGTGGACTCTACTGGCTGCTGTAATTCTCCTGACTGACAGTTCAGACCAGAAGACAGGTTAGCAATACTGCTCATCTCATAAACATGGTGATATGAAACTTCAGAATGCCTTTTTAACCATTTGATCTCAGTTCACAAGCAGGTTGTGTCTTTGGGGACGGGCACCAAATGCATCGGCCAGTCTGCTATGAGTATGAAGGGTAAATGTCTATGGTTTAAACCCTTGATCAAATGTAAACCTGCTTTGCAGTCTCATATATTTTGTATTGTGTTGATTTGCAGGTGATGTTCTGAATGACAGTCATGCTGAGGTTATTGCTCGAAGGGGGTGTGTCAGGTGATTTCTTTGCATTGTGATGTATTCACAAACAAAACCTCAACTGCTTCTTACATCCTGCCTCACAATCCTTCAGTTACACACGCACACTGTTAATTTGCGTTTACCCTTCTATATTTGTACATGGATTTGACATTCGTCAAGCGGATGTTATGTCCTGTAACTGTGTGTTGTTGTAACAGACCCCCATTAGAATGGCTGTGTCCAAATCTAGACCAAATGAAAATAAGTTGGCCTTTAAAGGATTAGTCCACTTTTAAATAAACTTTTCCTGATCATTTACTCACCTCCATGTCATCCAAGATGTCCATGTCTTTCTTTCTTCAGTCGAAAAGAAATTAATGTTTTTGATGAAAACATTCCAGGATTTTTTTCCTTATAGTAGACTTGAATGGGCACCAAACAGTTGAAGGTCAAAATTAGTTTCACTGCAGCTTCAAATTGTTCTACACGATCCCAGATGAGAAATAAGGGTCTTATCTAGTGAAACCATTGCTCATTTTCTGAAAAAAATTGAAAATTACATAAGTTTTAACCATAAATGCTCATCTTGAACTACTCTCTTCTTCTCCTCTATTAGAATTCCAGCAGTGTAGACACTGCTTAGTGTATTACTGCCCTCCACAGGTCAAAGTATATATACTAGCATATTGCATATAAAAATTAGTACAAAACTTTGACCTGTGGAGGGCAGTAATACACTAAGCAGTGTCTACACTGCCAGAATTCTAATAGAGGAGAAGAAGAAGAGAGCTAGTTCAAGATGAGCATTTAAGGTTAAAACTTATATAATTTTCAATTTTATTCTGAAAATGAGAGATGGTTTCACTAGATAAGACCCTTATTTCTCATCTGGGATCGTGTAGAACAATTTGAAGCTGCAGTGAAACTAATTTTGACCTTCAACTGTTTGGTGCCCATTGAAGTCTACTATATGGAAAAAAATCCTGGAATGTTTTCATCAAAAACTTTAATTTCTTTTCGACTGAAGAAAGAAAGACATGGACATCTTGGATGACATGGAGGTGAGTAAATTATCAGGAAAAGTTCATTTAAAAGTGAACTAATCCTTTAAGCCTCATTATATCCATTATCATATTTTCATAGGGGCAAGCAAACATTAAATGGCTCTATTCACACTTGGTCACACTGTTGAGACTAATGGAATTACTGTTCAAATGAATCTGTGCATTTTCTATCCTTTCTCTTGTTTTCTCTCCTCAGGTATCTGACTGAGCAGCTGTACAGGGCTGTGAGTGGCCAGAGCTCTGACGTCTTCTGTCCAGGGACTGAAAAGGGAAAATGGACAGTTAAACCGGGAGTTTCTTTCCTTTTCTTCACCAGTCAAACACCCTGTGAGTCCAGCTTTATGTCTTACATGTAAATATTTGTTGAGTTAAAAAGGTTCTCTGCTGTAGACTACAAGTCAAATATTTGTATACTCCTCCTCATTAGGGCCCAAGCCAAAGGCGAAGGCCCTATTGTTTTCTTTAGGACAATAATTTTTTTTCGACTATCCGGGCATTTTTGGGGCCCTTAACGTGCTCAAAAACTCTTGAGACTTCGCACACACATCGGAATCGTCGGCCAACAGGGCCGGGCAGAAGCTGGTACCCTGGCGTGGCGGGGGACTCGACAGCGCCCCCTTTGAACGGTGTCTAAAAACTTGGTCCATATATCAAACACACTTGCACGTATTTGTATGAAACTCAATACACATATAGACCTCATCGGGCCGAACAACTTTCGTGCTCTAAGTTTAACGCCACCCCAACAGGATGTCGGCTATTATGGGTTGTTTGAAAAACGCATGCTCTGGAATTTGATATACTCCTCCTAGGCAATTAATCCGATCACCGCCAAACTCGGTCAGAATGAAGTCAAGACATTGAGGATGTAAAATTGCCAGCGGATTTTTGATATCTCAAACGGTTTGGCCGTGGCGAGGCAACGAATTTATAGCGAGAAAAGGGAGACAGGAAATGTGTCAACGTATGCATACATTGATTTCTTTTTATGAAACTTCAGCTGTGTGTTCGTTGTACAAGGCCGATCACGTGGATGTGACTATTGTGAGTCAGAGTTATAGCGCCACCAACTGGCAGCAGGAAGTGTGTCACTTTCAACATGCTTTGAGATCACCCATTTTTTTTCACCCGTTTTGTTTCAAACTTCATCAGTGTAATGTCGATACACAGCAGATATAGACCTGTGAAAAGAATCATGATATCTCAAACACTGTTGCCATAGCAACGCATCAAACTTTAATTTTCGTTTTGGATGCTTTTGAGACGCTTAACATGCTTCAAATTGCATGAAATACAAACGTCAGAGATGTCAACCAGTAGACATCGGCAAAACCGTACAAACAGGTGGGGAGGAGGGCCTCTATAGCGCCATCTTTTGACAAGAGTGGGGGGGTTAGTTTAACCTACAGTCACCAAACTCGGAACACATATTGTTCTCATTAAGCCGGACAACTTTCTAATTTACAGTCATTAGCTCTGACCAACAGGAAGTCAGATATTTTGGTTTGAATGTGGATTTTTCTCACACACACACACACGCAGGTTTGTTTTGCTATCTTAGTGGGGACTCTCCATAGGCGTAATGGTTTTTATACTGTACAAACTGTATATTCTATCCCCCTACACTACCCCTATCCCTAAACCTAACCATCACAGGAAACA
>RJVU01075462.1:120637-153301 GCA_003731715.1 Anabarilius grahami
TCAATCTCTGTTGAACTGCAAATGATAACTTCACACGCATTTGAAATTGAGACATGACACTATATCACTATTTGGACAGGACTAGTTTTCTAAAAGTTGTTTGAGTTACAATTATTATTACCCGATACCTGTGATTTCATGTATTGATTCATACAATCTCTTACATCTGTTTGTTTTTTTTTTACAGAGGAAAGTGTGTGTTTTCTAGACATGGGAGTTAGAGAAAGTCATGTGCTGTGTTTGCAAATATAATGTATGATGCACATGTCTTTAAATTAATTAGTTATTGATATAATTCAAATTGATTAAAAACCCTATTTAAGTACATTTCACATGATTTTATAAAAGTGGCTGTTTACAATAACTTGCAAAAGTGAGCAGAAAAATCTAGACATGTACCTTAGTATTACCTGAGACTGATACTAAAATGGCAGTTTGATACACGCTCTGAACCACTGATTCGAAACAAAAGATTCGTAAAGCTTTGAAGCTTCACGAAGCAGTGTTTTGAAATCGTCCATCACCAGATATTGTTGAATAAAGTTGTTATTTAGTTTTTTAGGCACACAAAAAGTATTCTCGTCGCTTCATAACATTAAGGTTGAACCACTGTAGTCAGTGTAGTCATTTTTGGGTGGACTAACCCTTTAAGGCCCCGATATACTTCAAACGAAATCAAAGAACGAACAGATGTGACGTCATTTTGAACAAAATCAGGCTAAAATGAAGTTCTTTTTGTGTTCCTTTTGGGAGTTCGAAATGGCTTGCCAAAGCGAACTCTCAGGAAAAGTTCGCTCCAGCTGCAAAACACCTTCGTACTATCATTGGTCAGTGACGATAACATAGGAGGTGTGCGCTGAGGCTCCGCCTTCACTTGCGTGGAACACTTCTCTGACTCATTTCATCTGTAGAGTTTGTTGAGGTAAGATCTCCGCGGGTGAAAACATGAACACACTGGATAGCCGCTTTATAGTAGTTGTGCTTCTGATGAAATGAGGCACTGACACTGTTCTTCATGTTTGATACTGTAAAGCTGCTTGCTTGATCTCTTCAGCTGTGGAATCAGCAGAGCGTTGGTGACTTTTACACATCATGTGCCTCAGCACTCAGAGACCGGTTCGCTCTGTGACTTTACGTGGTCTTGCTGCTGTTCCTAGACGCTTCCTCTTTCCAACAATACCACTTACAGTTGACCGTGGAATATCTAGCAGGGATGATTTCATGAACTGACTTATTGCCAAGGTGGCATCCTATCACAACACCACGCTTAAATGAACAGAGCTCTTTTGAAACTGTAACCCATAGTTTTCACAAATGTTTGTAAATGCAGACTGGATAACTAGGTGCTTCTTTTTTTTTTATACCTGTGACAATGGGTCTGATTGAAACAACTAAACTGTGTCCTCAGGTGGTGATGCCTCCATATTCCCTATGACTGGCAGTCAAGCACAGCCCTGTGAGCCAGTAAAGGCAGTCCAGAAGGACGAATCAGAGAGACGAGGCCTGAAGCGACAGGCTGAGAGTGAATTAGAGGAGACCAGACCGGGTCCTGATATGAAGACAAGTGACGACAACCATTCATCATGCAGAAAATCTGGGGATTCCAATCAGGATGAAGGTATAACAGAAATCAAAGAGTGTAATCAATTAAACGAGGTCTCGGACTTTCAACCGGATGTAAAGAAAGTCTGCCCACCTGACCTCCATCGCACTGGGGCAAAGTGTGTCCCTGACGGCCCAGCCGACCCTCTCAAGCCTGGATTACTCTATCACAGTGTTGGGGTGTTGCGGGTGAAGCCGGGCCGTGGAGAGCGCACACTTTCTCTCTCCTGCAGTGATAAACTTTCCCGCTGGGGCATTCTGGGTATCCAGGGTGCCCTGCTGTCTCATTACCTGCAAGGGCCGATCTGCTTCAGCGCTGTGGTGGTTGGAAAGGGTTCGTACAGCCATCAGGCAATGGAGAGAGCGCTGAAAACACGGTGAGTGTTACTATGTTCAAATATCACACTAACATACTCTTACTATTCCTGCAGTACAGGGAAAGTTAGGATTTTTACAGTTGGTTCACTCGGGGTGCGTTCACACTTGTCATGTTTGGTTCGATTAAAACGAACTCTGGTGCGATTGCTCGGTTAGTGCGGTTCATTTGAACATATGTGAACGCTGCCATTCGAACCCTGGTGCGCACCAAACAAGCGGACCGAGACCCATCTTTTCAGCGGTCTCGGTCCGCTTCCAAAGGAACTCGATTGCGGTTCGAATGATATATGAACGCAACACGGACCAAAGACATGTAAACGAACCAAAAACAGGAAGACAAGACTCTAAAAAGTACAGAATCCTCACGCATGTCGGTTTTTCTCATCATAGTCGCGAGTTTGCCCATGACAGGCATCAGACGCGCGTCTCCACGCAGCAGATCGTTTGTGTGTGTGACGGAGGGATTCCCGCCGCTGTTTTGACTACTTTACACATTTTATAAGCTCTTCACGAGTTCCCAGCTGGCCAAAATACCATCACATGCAGGCTACGCACACACAACGAGCGCATTTACCTCAGCACACAGCATTGTTTTGGATGTTCGGTAAGTTCCGTCTCAAAATAGGCAATACGTCATAAAATCTGACCAATCACGTTGTGAATGTATCCCTATGCCTTAAGTTTCGGTATCTTTTGGTTCGGTGATAAAATTGCCAATATGAACGCTAATCGGACCAGGACTACATTTTTTTTTTTTCTTCTTTGGTCCGGACCAAATGAACCAAACGAACCGAACTACAAGTGTGAACGCACCCTCAATCTCAAGTGGTGCAGTAGAGTTTGCTTGACCATTTTTAATTTCCTATTTTTTGTGTGTGTGTGCGCACACACACACACACAGATGTTCGTTTTTGTGAAATGTGGGGACATTCCATAGGCGTAATGGTTTTTATACTGTACAAACCGTATTTTCTATCCCCCTACACTACCCCTACCCCTAAACCTAACCATCACAGGAAACTGTACACTTTTACTTCTCACAAAAACTCATTCTGTATGATTTATAAGCCTTTTGAAAAGTGGGGACATGGGTAATGTCCTCATAAGTCACCCTCTCCTTGTAATACCTATGTCATACCCATGTCATTATACACATTTGTGTCCTGATATTTCACAAAAACATGCCCACACACACACACACACACACACACACATAGATTTTGGTTGGGCACATATTATACATATACACACTGTTCAAATATGTAATAGCCATGAGTGTGTGTTTAGTTGAGTCTCAGCCTACTAGACATACAGGATACAGGTCATAAAAGCTGAACCAGAGATCGGATTTCTTTGTGTTTTTTGGAATGCCGTTGTGCTTAAACTGGAGTTTTGTCTTAGTTCAGGTGTTGTGGAAAGGGCTCCATGTTTTTCCAGATTTTGTTTTTTCTCCATTTTTCTTTTTATGCTGATTTTCAACCAGTGTTCACTTTTATTAGGAGTTACACCCAAAAAGCCAGAAATGACCTTATAAACCCTCCATTTCATAGCACAAGTTTTCCACATGCTAGAGCTCTTGGATTGGAACTGGGTTCCTTGTGTTTTTCTTGCGGCCCGACACAAAATTCAGAATTCTGAAGAACAAAACTGTTGTTCTTAGATGTTGCAAAAAAAAAAAAGTCTCTTATGCTCATTAAGGCGGCATTTATTTAATAATAAATACAGAAAAAATAAGAATATTGTGAAATATTATTACAATTTAAAATTATGATTTTCTATTGTAATATACTTTAAAATATAATTTATTTCTGTGACCAAAGCTGAATTTTCAGCATCATTACTCCAGTCTTCAGTGTCACATGATCCTTCAGAAATCATTCTAATATGCTGATTTGATATTCAGTTATTATCAATGTTTGAAACTGTTGTGCTGCTTAATATTTTTTTGGAACCTGTGATACTTTTTTCAGGATTCATTGATGAATAAAAGGTTAAAAAGAATAGCATTTATTCAAAATATAAACCTAACAATATAAACAATATAAATCTTTACAATCACTTTTTATCAATTTAACAAAATTTCTAAAAAAAAAAAAAAGAAAGAACTGACCCCAAACTTTTGAACGGTAGTGTATATTGTTACAAAAGATTTCTATTTTAAATAAATGTGCAAGTGCAAGACACATGAAAGCCCGCATGGAGTTTGCTAAAAAACACCTGAAGGACTCCAAGATGGTGTCTTGTCCTTCATGTGTCTTGCACTGAGGAGAGGCTTCCGTCGGGCCACTCTGCCATAAAGCCCCGACTGGTGGAGGGCTGCAGTGATGGTTAACTTTCTCCCATCTCCTAACCCTGCACCCTAACCCTCACCAAGACTCTTCTCCCCCGATAGCTCAGTTTGGCCGGACGGCCAGCTCTAGGAAGGGTTCTGGTCTTCCATTTAAGGATTATGGAGGCCACTGTGCTCTTAGGAACCTTAAGTGCAGCAGAAATTTTTTTGTAACCTTGGCCAGATCTGTGCCTTGCCACAATTCTGTCTCTGAGCTCTTCAGGCAGTTCCTTTGACCTCATGATTCTCATTTGCTCTGACATGCACTGTGAGCTGTAAGGTCTTATATAGACAGGTGTGTGGCTTTCCTAATCAAGTCCAATCAGTATAATCAAACACAGCTGGACTCAAATGAAGGTGTAGAACCATCTCAAGGATGATCAGAAGAAATGGACAGCACCTGAGTTAAATATATGAGTGTCACAGCAAAGGGTCTGAATACTTAGGACCATGTGATATTTCAGTTTTTCTTTTTTAATAAATCTGCAAAAATGTCAACAATTCTGTGTTTTTCTGTCAATATGGGGTGCTGTGTGTACATTAATGAGGAAAAAAAAAGAACTTAAATGATTTTAGCAAATGGCCGCAACATAACAAAGAGTGAAAAATTGAAGGGGGTCTGAATACTTTCTGTACCCACTGTATATATATATATATAATTTTTTATTATTTTAAAAAAAACACATTCTTACTAATAATTAAAAAAAATATATAATTTTTTCACATTACTACTGTTTTTTCAGTATACTACTGTAATGAAGTAAACTGCTTTTGTGATATAGTTTTGTTATTGGTTTAGTCAGAATTCTTAAACAACAAGCATCAGTGTTTAAAGGATTAGTTCACTTCTGAATGAAAATTACCTGATAATTTACTCACCCCAATGTCATCCAAGATGTTCATGTCTTTCTTTCTTCGGTCGAAAAGAAATTAAGGTTTTTGATGAAAACATTCCAGGTTTTTTCTCCTTATAGTGGACTTCAGTGGACTCCAAACGGTTGAAGGTCAAAATTACAGTTTCAGTGCAGCTTCAAAGGGCTTTAAACGATACCACTTACTACTTACGGAAAAAACGGAACTGGCGTAAATTATCAGAAAAATATTATTTGAAAGTGGACTAATCCTTTAACACTTTTCGGGAGAATCAGCTTGCAAATAATTTACTTGATATCTCTGCATATTAATTTGAGGTAGAAGAAAGTATTTTAACATACAGATCTTCAGTCAAACATTGTATGCACATTAAAAAACAAAAATGAATATATATATATATATATATAAATATTATTAATAATTTAATAAATAAAATATTAAAGTTTATACATTTATATAGTTTACAATAAATGAGTTAGATAATTTTTTTTTAATGAATTTTATTTGATTACCTGTAATTTGTTCAAATTATTATAAAGAGGAATGATGTAAAAAGCAGCCATATAAAAATGTTTACAGAATGTTGCAGTGTTTATTATAAATGATTTATTCATGTAAATCTTTTTTTTTTTATTCATGTGCACTCATAATCTATAATGAAAACATTAAAGGGATAGTTTGCCCAAAAATGAAAATCATCCCATGATTTAGTCACCCTCAAGCGATCCTAGGTGAATATGACTTTCTTCTTTCAGACGAACACAATTGGAGATATATTTAAAAATATCCTGGCTCTTCCAAGCTTTATAATGGGAGTGAATGGGGGGAGTGTTTTGAAGCCCAAAAAAGTGCATCATAATGGATGGATGCTCCAGGGGTTAATAAAAGCCTTCTGGAATGAAGCGATGGGTTTTTGTAAGAAAAATATCAATATTTAAAACTTTATAAAGTAAAATAACTAGCAGATATCCGTACGCATCGATTTGCACTGGAAGACTGAACTTTGACCTGACACATGACGTAGTGACGAACACGGAAGCACAGAGGATAGAGCAAAACAAATCACCAGTCATGAATTAGAAGTCTAAAACAAGAAATTTTAAAGAGAAATGTCAGAGGATTTCAATAAAAGAGAAGAGGAGCTTGAGTTTGTTGCACAGTCTTTTAAACCGCGAGAGACGTCTAAGCTTATGATACTCCTACATCCTGCGTCATACATCGCGTCAGGGGTTACTCTTGTGGCGCAAGTCGACTTGCACAGTATTCGTACAGTCGTCCGCCAGAAGCTAGTGATTACAGTTTATAAAGTTTTAAATATGGATATTTTTCTTACAAAAACGCATCGCTTCACTTCAGAAGGCCTTTATTAACCCCCTGGAGGCTAAATATTCTCCACAACTGACTGCAAACTGAGATTCACATCTGCCTCCGTTTAGTTAGCAACGCCCAACTTCCTAAGATCCAATCAATTCCCAAAGGACCAAATCAAGGACCAAATTTGTTTCTCATTCTAGAGGCCTTTTCACACAGATATACAGGGAACAACAGTGAAGAAAAGATTATTGCAACTTTAAATTCATGCTGATTTTAAATGAATAAAACTGGCTCTTCATCTCTTATAGATGTTCTCATGTAAGGGGTTTGCCATCAGGATTCTCTGTACGTGCTCCAGAGCTTCTGCAGGCCAGTCTGGAATTTACCCACAACCACACACACACTGAGTCCAAACACACACACTCACAGGGCAGGATATCTCCCTGCGGGGCAGGTGAGCAGGTGTAACCCTTCACAAATTTTTGCAATTAATTGAGCTTTGAGTTTCAGGCTTGTATCCTGAGTGGCATGTTACGTCAAAAGCAAACCGAGCCAGTGACGCTCTCTACACTGAACACACCCGATGTAGACAAGTGTTTCACAATGAGAGATTTTCAAACATTATTTATTATTAAGTGTACAAAATCCCAAAGCAGATTTCACAACTACAGTGACATCCTGTCTGCATCGGACACGTCAGCTGACGTGTTTCCCCCCTGCGTCCGGTCTGGATTATAATGGATCTTCTTTGCTTTTGACGCAGGTTGACGTTCGGTGTAGTTTCAGCTGCTGCTGTTTCCTTCAGATATGTCAAATATCATTCTTATCATTCTCAGGCTGTGATAAGCTAAACAGTTTATTAGTAACTGATAAATGTTGGCCTTGCTCAGTGTATATGATAAATTCTTTAATTAGGGGAACTTTTCTGTTCCCTATAATGATTAAAAAAGTGAATAATTACTTTTTGCATCATGTATCATCACCAAACCGGTTAATAAACCGGTTTAAAATTAATAGAGCACTGCAGTGATGACATATTTTTGTAGGCCAGCCCATAAGTGAGCTGATTCCCATTAACTTTTGGATTATTGCAGAAAATAATCTCTGTGACCAACAAAACAAACCAACTACACCATAGTCCCATGTCTTCAATGTCAACGCTATCAAGTTTCCATCAACTTTTTTAGTCTTTGTTTAAAAAAGCATTTTCTCTGAGCGTTTGGGTTAGAATACAATAGAGCGCGATTGAAAACACAACGTAGCTGTGAAAGTGGACTAGTGTCTAGATTACCATGAAACGCCCAACTTCCCACGATCCAATCAATTCCCAAAGGACCAAATCAAGTCCTGTCCCACATTTTTTCTCATTCCAGAGGCCGTTTCACTCAGATATACAGAGAACAACAGGGAAGAAAAGACTGTATAAGAATATTTAAGAAATAAGACTGTAACGTAGTTCGTATGTACGGGAAGAAGGAGGTGGGAACCGGCGGACGTTAAACCCAACTTTAATATATAAAATAAACAAATACAAAATGAAAGTAAATGCCAGCAGACCCGGCCACACACTGCTGGCCACACAAACATAATAAAACAAAGTAAAGTCCAAGCCTGGTCGTCTCTCCTCCTTCACTGTCGTTGTTCCTCCTTTTATGCTTCCGGAGCTCCTCCGTGAGAGATACGAGACCGGTGCAACACGCAGCTGACGCTCGTTATCACTTGCGTCACCGGCCTCGCGCCGCTCCCTCACGGCTCTCGCCCACCCTGCTTGTCACAAAGACTATTACCTCTAAACATTTTTTTCGGCATTTAACCAAAGACCCATTAAAAAACAAAAAAAACAATTGACTTGAGACGATGGAAATGGAAGTGCTAAAATGCAAACTAGTTTCTGGGGTTTGTCCTACAAAAATACATCTTACTGCTACTGTAGATAACTTGTTTTAGTTAGCAAAAAAGGAAAAAATTTATTTATGAAAAATAATTACCATCACACAGAACATCAAAAATCTCCTCAAGTTCAGCAGAATAATCATTTTCAGGTTTCAACTAGTCAAAAGTGCCCACATACAGTAGTGATTGGCCCTCTTTGACCTGTTATTATTTAAATTAACTATCGGTTTAATTTATTTTCTTTGCAGATACTGTACAGTAAGGCCTAGTTAGTTGTTCTGTTAATGATCTGGTGCAGGAGTCGGCAACCTTTTTGTCATGAAGTCATTAAAGGATTAGTTCACTTTAAAATGAAAATTAGCCCAAGCTTTACTCATACACCTAGGATAGCTTGAGGGTGATTAAATCTTTCATTTTAAAGTGAACTAATACTTTAATCACGAGCGTGAAGGTGCGCGTGGCAAAAATGACGTCATCGTGGTGTGATTCTGGCTGAGCAGGTATGTCTGTACCAGCATCTTACCAGCACCCATTTGCTCTTGTCTAAATTTATTTACAAAATGAGGCTCACTAGCAGAAATAAGCCCTTTAAATGAAAAGAAAGGTGCATGATTAATAAAAATGTTCATGAAATTAAATGAAAATGGTTTTTAATGGTTTGTCAGAGCTGCGCGCTTTCATTGACTTGCGCAGTTTAATTCTCACACTTTAATAGTAATTTTTTATTAGTTTTTTTATTAGGATTAGTTCACTCCAGAATTAAAATTTCCTGATAATTTACTCACCCCCATGTCATCCAAGATGTTTATGTCTGTCTTTCTTCAGTCGAAAAGAAAAAAGGTTTTTGATGAACACATTCCAGGATTTTTCTCCATAGTGGACTTCAATGGAGCCCAAACGGTTGGAGGTCAATATTACAGTTTCATTGCGGCTTCAAAACGTTCTACACGATCCCAGACGAGGAATAAGGGTCTTATCTAGAGAAACCATCGCTCATTTTCTAAAAACAAATCAAACATTTTATACGTTTTAACCATAAATGCTCATCTTGAACTAGCTCTCTTCTTCTTCTCTGTTTGAATTCCAGCAGTGTAGACGATGCTAAGTGTATTACTGCCCTCCACAGGTCAAAGTTTGAACTAATTGTCATATACAATATGTTAGTGCAAGTATATAACAATTAGTTCAAACTTTAACCTGTGGAGGGCAGTAATACACTTAGCAGTGTCTACACTGCTGGAATTCTAATAGAGAAGAAGAAGAAGAGAGCTACAAACCCGATTCCAAAAAAGTTGTGACACTGTTTTTTTAGAAAATGAGCAATGGTTTCTCTAGATAAGACCCTTATTTCTCATCTGGGATGGCTGTAAACTGTAATTTTGACCTTCAACCGTTTGGGCTCCAGTGAAGTCCACTATATGGAGAAAAATCCTGGAATGTTTTCATCAAAAACCTTAATTTATTTTCGACTGAAGAAAGAAAGACATGAACATGTTGGATGACAATTTTTAATTCTGGAGTGAACTAATTCATTAATAAAACAAGCTGTGTTACTATGAGGAATGATTACCTCAAAGTGTAGATCTGTATGCAGGTACAAGGTACTTTATCTAAAATAAATACATACACCTCTTTCTGGCTTTTGCTCACATGCCAGCGATTACCCCTCCGCATGTAATAGGTTGCCGACCCCTGATCTGGTGTTTTCTCCTGCTTTCCTGACTTAACAGAAATATGAATGTTCTTGCAGCCATCAGCTGGTCTGCAGTGTCCCAGCAGCCTCTAGATGTCACTGCTAATGGCTATAAACAGGGAGTGACGAAAAAAGCTTTGGGCACATTGCAAGCAAGGTAATCTCATGACAAAGAATAATTTACATTCTAAGAATAACATATTCATGACTCAAACAGATGTGTGGTTTGTATTCATAATGAAGCTTTGTTAATGCTACTTTATGAGTTGGCAGTATCATCACAAAACTGTCAGTCACCACAATAACCAGCTCTGAGCTCAGGCTTATTTTGTTTCATATTTCTCCATGTGTAGATCTTTAATCAGTAAAGTGGAGCTCTTCCATTCGTTTCTGAAACTGGTGGCAGCAACTGAAGACTCTCATCTTCCAGAGACCCTCTGGTGAGTGTTTTAATACAGGAGAGACCTGGAATAGTTTTACTCTCAAGTCAAATCACCTTTTTTTATATAGAGTTTTGCATATTGTTTCAAAGCAGCTCTACAGGATGAACAGGAAAAGAATGATTCATTGATGCAAACAGAGTTTAATTCTAAGGGAAAGCAGCTCTAAAAAGACAATAGTGTCATTGTTCAGCTGAGGTCAGTACAAAGTTGATTCAGTTCTGTTCAATATAGAATTGAATCAACATTGAACTGACTTGAGTTATGACACTATTGTCTTCTGTAGAGCTACCTTACAGCTCAAATTGAATTTGTTTCATATCTGATTAATTGTACAACATTAACATTATTTTCGTTTATTAATCTAAAGTTGCTTTGAAACCATCTATAATTATATAAAGTGCTATATAAATAAATGTGACTTGACTTCCTCTATTTTGTAGTCTTGTCTACAAAAAGCTTTCGAACAAGAAAATATAGTTTATCCACAAGGTGGCAACTGTGCCCTGGGGGTGTCGATTCACAAGGTAGTTGAAGAAAAACTGCATAAACAGACCAATAGAGTACCTCAGGGATGACGTGTTTTTGTAGGCTAACCCGGAAGTTAGCAGCGCACGGGTTCCCTCGATCGAAAGCCTATGCATTTTTTCACATAAACTTTTGGAAAATCGCAAAAAATAAGCTCTGTGTTTAACAAAGGGTTATGACACTTACACGTTTTGTCTGTCAAGATAATCTTTACAAGTTAACACAACATTTATACATTTTGAAGCCTAAATAAAGTCATCAGATATAAAAAGCTAACAGGCTATAAACAGACTACAGCACACCATGGTCGCGGATCAACGTCACCACCAAGCTTCCTCAAACTTTATTTAAAAAACAACTTTATTTAAAAACATGCTCGCTGATTATGATCTACGCTGTGTATGAATACTTATCCACTTTTTCATGAGAAATGCTGTCCAAATGTCCTGTTTGTCATGATGATGTCTAAAGTCCCCACGAAAGGAAGTAGTCCCTTTTAGCAACTTGTTAGCAACCGCCATTTTTAAGACACAATAAAGGTTTAAAAAATCACAAGCAAGTTATAACTGGTGTGTTTTATGTCATAGATCAAAACGTGAAAATATTTAGAGGCTTTGTTAACCACAGACCTTATTTCAGGTGATTTAGCAAAAACCCATTCAAAAAACCCATTGACTTCGGGGCGATGGAACCGGAAGTCCTAAAATGCTAACTCGCTTCCAGGTTTTGCATACAAAAACACGTCGTCCCTGAGGTACTCTGTCATGAGAAATCACGTGATTCAGTATCTCAGAAAATTTGAATATTGTGAAAAGGTTCAGTATTGAAGACACCTGGTGCCACACTCTAATCAGCTAATTAACTCAAAACACCTGCAAAGGCCTTTAAATGGTCTCTCAGTCTAGTTCTGTAGGCTACATAATCATGGGGAAGACTGCTGACTTGACAGTTGTCCAAAAGATGACCATAGACACCTTGCACAAGGAGGGCAAGACACAAAAGTACATTGCAAAAGAGGCTGGCTGTTCACAGAGCTCTGTGTCCAAGCACATTAATAGAGAGGCGAAGGGAAGGAAAAGATGTGGTAGAAAAAAGTGTACAAGCAATAGGGATAACCGCACCCTGGAGAGGATTGTGAAACAAAACCCATTCAAAAATGTGTGGGAGATTCACAAAGAGTGGACTGCAGCTGGAGTCAGTGCCTCAAGAACCACTACACACAGACGTCTGCAAGACATGGGTTTCAGCTGTCGCATTCCTTGTGTCAAGCCACTCTTGAACAACAGACAGCGTCAGAAGCGTCTCGCCTGGGCTAAAGACAAAAAGGACTGGACAGCTGCTGAGTGGTCCAAAGTTATGTTCTCTGATGAAAATAAATTTAGCATTTCCTTTGGAAATCAGGGTCCCAGAGTCTGGAGGAAGAGAGGAGAGGCACACAATCCACGTTGCTTGAGGTCCAGTGTAAAGTTTCCACAGTCAGTGATGGTTTGGGGTGCCATGTCATCTGCTGGTGTTGGTCCCACTGTGTTTTCTGAGGTCCAAGGTCAACGCAGCCGTATACCAGGAAGTTTTAGAGCACTTCATGCTTCCTGCTGCTGACCAACTTTATGGAGATGCAGATTTCATTTTCCAACTGGACTTGGCACCTGCACACAGTGCCAAAGCTACCAGTACCTGGTTTAAGGACCATGATATCCCTGTTCTTAATTGGCCAGCAAAATCGCCTGACCTTAACCCCATAGAAAATCTATGGGGTATTGTGAAGAGGAAGATGCGATATGCCAGACCCAACAATGCAGAAGAGCTGAAGGCCACTATCAGAGCAACCTGGGCTCTCATAACACCTGAGCAGTGCCACAGACTGATCGACTCCATGCCACGCCGCATTGCTGCAGTAATTCAGGCAAAAGGAGCCCCAACTAAGTATTGAGTGCTGTACATGCTCATACTTTTCAGTTGGCCAAGATTCCTAAAAATCCTTTCTTTGTATTGGTCTTAGGTAATATTCTAATTTTCTGAGATACTGAATTTGGGATCCTTAGTTGTCAGTTATAATCATCAAAATTAAAAGAAATAAACATTTGAAATATATCAGTCTGTGTGTAATGAATGAATATAATATACAAGTTTCACTTTTTGAATGAAATTAGTGAAATAAATCAACTTTTTGATGATATTCTAATTATATGACCAGCACCTGTATAAAATGAATGCCTATATGCATTGCATAATAAAACAAACTGGAAACACAACCATGCCTAAAAACGTTTTTTATAAGGATTGTTGCAACATACAATGTTCTGTAAAAGTAATTTAATATTAATATTACGCAATAATAGCAATGTGGTATAGTATATAATAATACTATAATAAATTTGTAATCAATTGTCATGCAAAGTACACACAAACATTAATTTGAAACAAACAATAACAACATATAATCAAATAATTTGATTTCTCACCACACCGGAACGCATGCAAGCTACAGCGACAGTGGACGAGAGATTGTGTGAAGAGTTTAGAAAGTACCGTCATTTGTACAACTCAAGATATTTACATGGGTTGTAACTCGTGGCGAGAGATTGCTCAAAACTGCATGAGTCGAACGCCTGTGTACGCGTACGAGTCAAATGAAGTATACTTTGCAAGGCTGTGCATTTGACTGTGCGCACACGTAAAAAAATGAAGTATACTTTGGGCTTTATGGTTAATAAATTAGGTTAATTAAAATTTAAAAAGTGACTTTCCCCAACCTGACATTTATAGACAACACATATATCCCTAGGTGTTTTTTATTGTCCCTATGCTTAGCCTACAGTTATAACTAAAATATGATATTTTAGATTGGATGACATCAATCACAAACATGAAACCAACATAGAAACCGCTATTGAGAAAACAAGCATGTGTGTAATAAGACTCTTGACTCATGGGTACATTTCTCATGTAAAAACTAGCCCGAGCCTCTCAATAAATCAATATTGGCATAAATCTTGGTGATCAGATTCATTACTCTCTTTGGTTTTAGAATACTGAATCACGGTGTAAAATTACATATTTTTTGTTCATTTGTGTTATATATCTAATAACAGGTGTGTTTTATTCGTGTAAAGCAGCATGATTATTGAACAGTAGATCTTTGTTAGTTGTTGACCTGAGGGAACAGTGTTCTTCTGTTCGGGGTTCTCGTATCTTTGAAGTGATCCTGCCCAGCGTCCAGCTCTCGTTACGCCGCTGACAGACTCGCACAAGAGCAAAGAACAATAATCCATCCACAGAAATCCCAGGACACACAGATCTATATGCACTCCATGTGCAAAAAAATTTGTGCCCTTTCACCATCTTGTTAGCAAAATTATTCAGATTTTACTGTGAGACTGACTTGCAGCATTAATAGACCCCCAAACACAAATGCTTCTACCTTTTGTATGTTGTTGTGCTACGAAATGTGTCAAAGTGAAATTCATATCACAGTACAAGTGTATTTTTGCAGTAGGTGGCATTAAAGGGTTAGTTCACCCAAAAATGAAAATTCTGTCATTAATTACTCACCCTCGCGTCGTTCCACATCTGTAAGACTTTCGTTCATCTACTGAACACAATTGAAGATCTTTTTAATGAAATACGAAAGGTTTCTGTCCCTCCATAGAGATCCAACACAACTACCAATTTCAAGGTCCAGAAAGGTAGTAAAGACATTATTAAAGTACTCCATGTGACTCCAGTGGGTTATTTGAGGAAAGTAACTTTTTGCTTTATTTGCGCAAAAAAAACATACCTTACCACTAGTTTGCATTTTAAAACTTTACCACTTTTTTTTCTTTTTTTACAAAATAATACTATCCAAAGCGTTCACACGTCAGCTCTCGCGTGAACACAAAACCCATGCGTTGTGATCCTCTCGTGTAGATCAGTATTTTTGTAAATAAAGTGGTAAAAAAAACAAAAATTATGTCTTTACTGCCTTTCTGGACCGTAAATGTTTAAGTTATTTAAAAAAATGATTCAATGACTCAATAATAAATAGGCTACCTGTTTCATTACTGGATGAATCAGTGTTTTTGAACAAATCTTTTGAATAAATGATTCAGTGACTTGTCACTTGTTACCAACTAGTGGCATAAGATGTAATTAATACAACCGTTATTTGAAGCACCAAGTTAGTTTCAAAAGGTGGTTTGCTCTATTTTGTTTATATCGAAACGTTAAAATTGTATCTCAGTACTTCTATGATCATTTGAATATTTGTAACACAAAAATAACTACTGTGTGGTTCAAAACTGCTCTCTCTGGCTCACCGCGGCAGCACGAACACAGATTTGAATGTTCCGATATGATTTTCATCAGATGATCAAATATTTATTAGAGACGTGCGAATCATTGTTATTAATAAAATAAGATCACGTATGTGTTTGAATCAAGATTGCAATCTTTTTACAATTAAAGGGTTAGTTCACCCAAAAATGACAATAATGTCATTTATTACTCAGCCGTAAGACCTTCGTTCATCTTCGAAACACAAATTAAGATATTGTTGATGAAATCCGATGGCTCATTGAGGCTTCCATTGAGAGCAAAGCCATTCAAACTCTCAAGGTCCATAAAGGTACTAAAAACATATTTGAAACAGTTCATGTGAGTTCAGTGGTTCAACTTTAATATTATAAAGCGACGAGAATACTTTTTGTGCGCCAAAAAAACAAAATAACGGCTTTATTCAACAATATCTAGTGATGGCCGATTTCAAAACACTGCTTCATGAAGCTTCTGAACTTTATGAATCTTTTGTTTCGAACTAGTGATTCGGATCTCCTATCAAATGCCTAAACTGCTGAAATCATGTGACTTTGGTGCTCCGATTCACTGATTCGATTCGTAAAGCTCCGAAGCAGTGTTTTGAAATCGGCCCATATAGATATTGTTGAAAAGTCTTTTTTGTTTTTTTGGCGCACAAAAAGTATTCTTGTCGCTTTATAATATTAAGATAGAACCACTGTACTCATATGAACTGTTTCAAATATGTTTTTAGTACCTTTATGGATCTTGAGAGTTTGAATGACTTTGCTCTCAATAGAGGCCATCGGATTTCATCAACAATATCTTATTTTGTGTTCTGAAGATGAACGAAGGTCTTACGGGTGTACAACGACATGAGGGTGAGTAATTAATGATATTATTTTCATTTTTGGGTGAACTAACCCTTTAATCGTGCAGCTCTACACCTGCCCCAATACCCCTAATATCGTTTTGGAGCAGTATTGGAACTTGCGGTGTACAATACTGAAAAATTATTTCTTGATATATTCTGGGATTTTAAAAAAAGCAACAATTATTTGATATTTTGCTGGTACCATTCCAGGTTTTGGCCTGTCATGAACAACTGACTCGCAAAGCTTTTCATATTCTTCACATTCTGTGTGGCAGTTAGTTAACGGCAGTGACTACATTTCCATTTTTTCTGTGGCTTTGTTTGGATCTATTTTCTTTGGTAAAATAGAACAAAAACAGATTTTGTATTATGTAAATATAATTGAAAATGTAATCTTGTTTATTGAAATGTTGAATATATTCAATCACATCTATAATTATCCTGATATTCAGGAAAAAAACAGCTAAAATCTATCATATGAAATATAGACAAAAACTCATACAGGGCTTTTTCTGCTTCCTCATCTTGAAATTTGTGGGAAATTTTAATTGCATTTTAATAGGCTACACAAACTCTCAAGGCGTGTTATTGTTTGTGTGGCGTTAAGTATCAATTTCATAGCGACATGTCTAGTTAGTACGGAAGAGGATTAGGGCCAAGCAATAATAAAAAAATAAAACCATCTCGAGATTAAAGTTGGTAAATTTAGAGAAAAAACTTGTTAAATTTTGAGAAAAAAGTCAAAATAAAATGTTGAGAATAAACTCATTAAATTACGAGAAAAAACTCGTTAAATTTCAAGAAAAAAGTCGACATAAAATGTTGAGAATAAAATCATTAAATTAACAAATTTATTCTCGTAATTTAACGAATTTGTTCTCGTAATTTAGCGACCTTTTTTCTCGCAATTTAATGACTTTATTCTCGTANGTTGAGAATAAAGTCATTAAATTACGAGAAAAAAGTTGTTAAATTACGAGAACAAATTCGTTAAATTATGAGAAAAATGTCGACATAAAATGTCGAGATAAAATGTTGAGAATAAAATCATTAAATTAACAAATTTATTCTCGTAATTTAACGAATTTGTTCTCGTAATTTAGCGACCTTTTTTCTCGCAATTTAATGACTTTATTCTCGTAATTTAATGACTTTATTCTCAACATTTTATCTCGACTTTTTTCTCGTAATTTAACATTTTTCTCATAATTTAACGAATTTGTTCTCGTAATTTAATGACTTTATTCTCAACATTTTATCTCGACTTTTTTCTCGTAATTTAACGAGTTTATTCTCAACATTTTATCTCGACCTTTTTCTCGAAATTTAACGAGTTTTTTCTAAAAATTTAACGAGTTTATTCTCAACATTTTATTTCGACTTTTTTCTCGAAATTTAACAACTTTAATCTCGAGATGGTTTTATTTTTTATTGCTTGGCCCTAATCCTCTTCCGTAAGTTAGACAATGCTGTTAATGGCTGTTTTTTAACTTATTTTTGTTGTATTTAGTGTCAAAGTTTAAAGCTGTCATTCATATACCAGTTTTTTAAACCAGAATTTGTTTGCAAACTTGTGTAAAGTTTGTTTGTAGCCTTAGATTGTGTGTTTGAAACAGAAATGTGATGCCATGCATGCCTGTCCTCAAAGTCACGTTGACCTCTGACATCTCATGCGCGCTCCCTACAGTGCGCAGGTGTTGTTTGTGTATCTGTTGTGTCTGATCGATGTGTTTGTTTCTTCTCTTTGCTTGCTGAAGTGGAAAAGATTTGAGGACATACTGGGACTACAAGCAGGCTGCAGGGACGTATCAGCAGGCCTGGACACAGCTGCGACTGCAGGCCTTCCCGCTATGGCCCCGCAGCCCACGAGAACTGCTGCTGTTTCATTAGCGGACTGGACATGTTGCCATACCAGTGTCCTGAATGAATCACATGAAAAGAAGCTGTATCTTGTACTTTAGGTTTCAGCACTGTTCACTTTTATATATGTAATAAAATTGACTGTATTTCTTTTCCGTTATTTGTAAATACTACATGCAACAGAAACTGTAAAAGTGAGTTCACCTAATCATTACATCATTACCTTACCCGGATTGTCATTACAACCCTGTATGACTTTGTATCTTATATACTCTTTATTTCTATCAACATTTAAAAGATGTTTAGCAGGCTCACACTGTTCTTTTCCATATATCAAAAGCATGTAGTGATCCGGGGCTATAAACCAAAACAGCTCTCAAATCTCATTGATATCACTGATGCCAAACACCGTTGTCTTTCACACATATTGTGACCAACCAAGTTTGAATGTGCTGCGACAGAGGGGAACATTTTAAAAGGAAAGTTCACCCAAAAATGAAAATTATCCCATGATTTACTCACCCTCATGCTATCCCATGTGTATATGACTCTTTTAGTCAAACACAATCAGAGTTATATGTGTCGGAAGAGCGCCAACAAAGATGCCTCGGTGCGCAATCCCGATTTACTATTGATGAGTATTCACGCAAACATTATCTGTTATATCTTAAAGGATTAGTCCACTTTTAAATACACTTTTCCTGATAAATTTACTCACCCCCATGTCATCCAAGATGTTCATGTCTTTCTTTCGTCAGTCGAAAAGAAATGAAGGTTTTTGGGGAAAACATTCCAGGATTATTCTCCTTATAGTGGATTTCAATGGCTACCAACAGGTTGAAGGTCAAAATTGCAGTTTCAGTGCAGCTTCAAGGGCTTTAAACGATACCAGACGAGGAATAAGGGTCTTATCTAGTGAAACCATTGGTCATTTCGAAAAAAATACAACCGTTTATGCTTTATAAACAAAATATCGCCTTGAACGTACTTTCCGCTTCCGCATTCTTCATAACGCTTACGCTGAATGTTCTACGCCTTCCCTGATCTACTTACGGAATGAACGCGGCGCCAGTTTCGTTTTTTTCCGTAAGTAGAATAGGGAAGGCATAGAACATTCAGCGTAAGCGTTATGAAGAATGCGGAAGCGGAAAGTACGTTCAAGGCGATATTTTGATTATAAAGCATAAAGCATTGTATTTTTTCAGAAAATGACCGATCGTTTCGCTAGATAAGACCCTTATTCCTCGTCTGGTATCGTTTAAAGCCCTTGAAGCTGCACTGAAACTGTAATTTTGACCTTCAACCTGTTGGTAGCCATTGAAATCCACTATAAGGAGAATAATCCTGGAATGTTTTCCTCAAAAACCTTCATTTATTTTCGACTGACGAAAGAAAGACATGAACATCTTGAGTAAATTTATCAGGAAAAGTGTATTTAAAAGTGGACTAATCTTTTAAGTGAATGTTTGGTTTACTGTTGGGGGAACAACATCCAATGTGTAACATTATAATATAGATATGTGTGATACAGCAGGTCTTAATATATATGCTGTCTGTTTCTGTATGGCTTCATATAACGTAAATGATGTCTCTTACTGAAATATGTAGAAAACCCATGAAAAATTGACCTTATTTAAAATCCACATTGTTTTATTTGGACAATGGTGAGCGCCATTTTGTTTAGGTGCACAGAGCGTTCTACGTCGATGACGTAAAATGGTTGCACTCTGTGAGCTACTGACGCTGCCCTGTTGCTCTTTTTACTGCAGCACAACTCAGAATATTATATCAAAGTCCCTATAAGACAAGTCATTTCACTCGGCGGCCATCTTTGAAACGCCTCTCGGGCATCCAAGTGCAGCTCCTATCTCTTTGAATGGGGAAACATCAAATTCTCTAAAGCTGTTTGTCAAGCTGATTAAATTTGATATTTGAAATCACCAATGAAATCTGACAACTCATAAATATTGTTTCTAAACGCTCGAATCATGACAAAAAACTGTATTTTTCAGGCTGGCTCAACCTAATGCGCATGCGCAGTCCTAAATACGCGTCTTGTGCCTCATTTCGGAGGCGCGCGTCTGACTGTTTCTATAGAAACCGGAGCTTCTAACGGCCGCTGCAGTGACACGATGACTTTATCAATCGGTGATTGGCTCTTATTTAAAAGGCGGGACTTATTCCGCCATATTGCGCATTGCACTTTCTCCCATTCAAAATAATACGAGTGACGCGTCTTGTGTTATTCTATAGTCTTTGATAATATACAATGCCACATTGTGTGGCATTTGATTGTAATTTTCAGTCGATATGCAACAAGCGATGCAAGTCTTCACTGCTTTACTAGCTATAAATGGAGAAAAGAATGGGAAGCTGTGAAGAATGTAGATTAATAAAACTTACTAGAGTTAATAAACCCACTTTATTGACAAAGATAGAACAAAATAAAACACCCGACACAAATCTAAAACGAGAATTTTTAGAGAAATGTCTGATATTTCGATTTAAGAGGAGTTTGTTGCACAGCCCTATTTGTTTGAAGCATATAGACTGTAAAAAAATATGGACGACGCACCTTCACTCTCTTCCATTGTAGTAAGTGAAGCCGCCAGTGTGCCAATATGGCGCTGACATTTTGAGTCTCGAGTCTGCGCATAGTGAACATGGAGGCTGAGTCTGCGCAGTAGTGAGCACGAAGTGGAGCCGCGATATCAATGTCCCGCCCAAACTCAGAACAACTTATTATTTGGGTGTGAAATAAACAGTTATGGAAATGTAGAAATTAAAGTTAAAGCTCCAATCACCTCACGAATATCCAGAAAGAAGTCTGTTAGCACCTCAGTGACTACTTCATTCAGAGAAGCTGTCAACCTCAGCTGTCAATCATGACGTCTCACCCCGTTTTTATAGCATCAAATAACTAACTAAAAACAAACTTATTTAAAGAACGGACATTTGAATTAACAACAGGGTGAAAAAAACTGCCTGAAATGACAGAAACCGTCTTTGGAAAAAAATTTTTAAAGTGTAAATTGATTGTTTAGTTTGTCTCACATCCCATTACATTTCATGGATGAAATGGTTGCCAGGTTTTCACAACAAAACCCGCCCAATTGCTCCTCAAAACTAGCCCAATAGCATTTCAGAGGGGTCCCACGGTAAAAATCGTGTTTCGGGGGGTAAAATTCAAATTTTTGGTGGGGCTCCCCTGGTAAAATTTGCATTCCAGGAACTAAATATCACGTTATTTGGGTCGATTCAACCCGCTGACATGAAAAACAACCTGCGGCGACAGTGTAAAAGTAGCCCAATTCCACGGGAAAACCCTACATCTTACGTCATATGCCTGGACTCGACTCTCTCGTGAACACGCGTATGACCGTTACCAGAAGCTAGTGATTATAGTCTATAAAGTTATAAATATGGATATTTTCTTACAAAAACGCTTCACTTCAGAATGCCTTTATTAACCCCCTAGAGTCGTATGGATTACTTTTATGATGGACGGATGCGGTTTTTTTGGGCTTCAAAATCTTGGTTACTATTCTCTCCCGTTATAAAGCTTGAAAGAGCCAGAATATGTTTTAAATGTAACTCAGATTGTGTTTGACTGAAAGAAGATCATATACACCTATAGGATGGCTTGAGGGCGAGTAAAATATGGGATATTTTTCATTATCCCATTTAAGTGAAAAAACTATTGTATCGTATGACACTTTCATAGTACTTATTTGTAGATTGAAAGCCCCTGGTCATGAAGTGCATTAGTGGTATGAGAAAGAGTAGATGGTACATTCTGCAAATATGGGTTTAGAATAACAACAGGTGAGTTTTCATTATCGGGTGAACTTTGCTGAAGTTTAAAGTGCATTCATTTTGTATAGGTTTGTAGTTTTATTACTAAAAGGAAGGTTCAAACAAAAATGGAACTTCTGTCAGTTACTCACATTCATGCCATTCCAAACCTCTATGACTGACTGACTTCTGTGGAACCAAAAAGAAGATATTTAATTTTTTTAATGGAATATCTATCTATACATTTTCTCTATACAATAGAAGTTAATTGAGTCCAATGGTGCTTGGACCCCATTGCCTTTCAAAATATATTCCACAGAAGAAAGTCATGAGGGTAAGTAAATGATTGAATTTTTGAAATAGTGGTAGGTATTTGTCAATAAATCATCTTGGCGATTTTTTTTTTTTTTTTGATTTTGGTTTTTATTGGTTAGGTCATCCAGCTACCTTACCGTTCAATTATCTTAAATACATAATTTACAGGGGGAAATACAGATAAATTAAAACATTAAAAGTTACTATATATTCTCAGTGTCAAGGTTAAGCGTCTGTAATAATACTGCAACACCATTCACCAAAAGAAGAAAAATCACTAATGGAGTCGATCTCTTTCAGAGCACAATATGACAGGTGACAATAGAGGTACAAACACATCTGCTATGGGATTATTTCACAGATGAGTCGATCCTGTTTCCAACCACAGAACAATCGAGCTAGTCCAAAAGAAACGGGAGTGATGTGTTGCACAGCCGGGGGTGATGCAGGGGATCTTAATATCCAAATGTGTTCTCTCCACTGTAGGCCACGTACAAAAAGCCGTCCTCGTCTTTTTCTTTTTCGTAGAGCTGCCCCATAGTCAGACTGAAACCAGAATGTAAATTATGTTTTGACATACTTTTATCCAAACAGATCAATGTATTAAATTTAAGAAAACATAACTATGAATATGAGAATCGCTATTACTATAGTCTGTTACTATAGTCAACTTTCATCTTGAAGTTTCTCTTTTCATATTTCATGATTTAAAGGGTTAAAGAACAAAGAGCTATAGGTTTAAGAGCATAACACTGGCTCCGCTGAGTTCCAGTGTTTAGAGTTACATTTAGATTTTTGTATTTCATTAGGGGAAAAGCATCGAAGGCTCTGGGAGTCTATGGCAGCCTATAGCACCATTTGCGGGAAACTTTGAAACTTTTGAAATTTGGCACATTGATAGATAACTCTCAACAATAACCACAGCTCATTTGGAAACTAGCTCATTCCCTCTAGCTCCAACACCTGTCCAAATTTTCACTCATGTTTATGCTAATGACTTTTGAACCGTAAGGGCTATGAACGAAATTGTCACTTTCCTTCATGAAAATGTTCCCGCCATTTTGAATTTTGCTAAAAACCTTCTTTTTTTTTTTTCGAACTCCTTCAAGGCTGTTGCTCTGATTTTCACAAAAAATTAACCAGATCATCTTCAGACCATGCCGACAAAAAGTTGTGGAAATCAAGTTTATTTGTCAAACCGTTTCCAAAAAAATGTGCGAACAGTTTTACGTAGCGTTTTGCAAAAATAGACGCAAGGCTGTATCTCCTCAACACTTTATCGTATTTAGACCAAACTTGGTACATGTTATCACAAGCATAACCTGACATGACATGCTGCATTTTGGCGCAGCGCCACTTACTGGTCCGGAGATACGAAAAATTTATATTTTTGCTTATAACTTCTGAAAGGTTTGTCATAAAAGTGATCTTGTTAGATTCGGGGTGTCATGCCAAGTCGAATGATATCCAATATTCCCATATTAGCCGTTTTAGGCCGTTTATGCAGTAAAATGTTGTATTTTACAAATGCATGAACGCATCATTACTAAACTTGGTATGGATCATCATAAAAATATTTACATGCTTATAACTTTAGATGTGGTTGACTTATTTTCACAGCAGTCATCTCTTTAGATTGCTGAATCCTTGCCGAGTCCAACGATACCAAACATGCTAGGTTTCGCCTAATGGTTAGTGCAACATTGTGATTTAGCGTATATAAACAACATTCGCGAATCTCGCGAACGTTAGTCCGATTGAGACGAAACAACCGTAGGAAAATCGCAAACATAGGTCGTTGACTTTATGCTAATGGATAAATGTCAAAATTGAAAGTAAGTGGCAAAAAAAAAGCAAAGTTTTTTTTAAGTGTTCATACATATAAATGTCTAACTCCTAAACAAAATTAGATATTTTGAACAAATGTGACACACTTGTGTATGGGGGCACTCTGAGGACACACAAAAAAGCGGTGGAACTGCACCACTTGGTGGCAGTATAATTGAACAAAACATTGCTCTAACAATATACCGTTGGTCTGACTGATTTCAAAATTGACAAGTATTGTCTTCGTCTCAGTTGCTATCACAGCCCATTATGACATTGTTGGTCTGCTGCCAGCTTCCTTGTTTGCTTCTGTTGTGCTTGGCCTCTTAATTGCTGCTTGCAACTATATTTTTAAGTATGTTTATTTTTTCTGTTGCATGTCATGACCAATTTATGTGCACTTAATGAAAGATATGCATACGGCTATTTTGTGAAAATCACAAAAAATTAAATCAAAAAATATATTTGACAATGAGTGATACGCAAGGAAAATTACAAAAGGAGGAGGCCCCAATGTCAATGAATAGCTCTGAACAGATTAATTCAAAATAATTCATTGCTCAATGGACTCTTATTTTTCCCTTCCGTAGCCTGTTTTGTCAAAGTTCAGTGAGCTGTAACCTCCAAGCTAAAGAATATCAGGTGAGTGTATTTGAGATGGCAGGTGGGGGAGGTAAATAGAGATTACTCAGGATTTAACTTTAGGATGTTGGGTGTGACCTGCGGTGTCATTGAAAGATACTTGGCCTCCTTCCATTTCATACGAAATCTGATGTCATATCTTTAGTTACAGGACACAATCACAGCCGTATACAGTTTCATTAGTTTGAATGCTGCATGTTCAGAATGCACTTCAAGCAAATCTGCATTGTGTATAAGGAAACACTAGATTCCTGCAGATGTTTCAGTAAACCGAATTCCTACAGCTGTAATTGCCCGGCAGGAGCGTCATTGTCCTCTTTACTTCCTGGAATGTTTGCCATGATATGTGGGTGCAAATGTAGTGCATATAAAAAGTTTTCACCCCCTTCTTAGATTGTAAATTGTTAAATCACTTACATCAATTATTATTCAGTAAAAACATCTCACTTAAAATTTAAAAGAAAAAACTACAGATGTTCCAGTGGGCGGGGTTTGCTCGATGTAAACAGTGGTTACAGAAAAACGATTACTGGTTTTATGTAGTAATGACAATTAAATTTCCTTATAGCTTTATATAGATATAATGAAAAGTCAGTTTTTGTGATGTGGAAATATTTTTCAAACAGTGTTTTTCACCTGGCCTGTTGTCCTTCCACTGTAAGTTTACCGTCACCAGAAATTTTGTAATACATAAATAATGAAATCTGAGACGAGTTGAAATTATTTTCAGTGGTAATAGACATCATGCCCAAATGCTGTTAATCGCATCACAGATGTCTTGCATCAGGTTTTCTCTGTATTTTACAGTGTCTCCCCCACAAGCCTTCAAGGGCCTCAACATAATGCCATCATGGTGTGTTTCTGATGGTGTGTTTACACCAGACATGCCTAAAAAGGTGTGATCTTGGTCTCGTCAGATCATAGAACCTTCTAGCTGGCTTCAGTCTTTTCCCACATATTTTCTGGGAAACTATAACTGGATGTCATATGATTTTTGGCAACAGTGGCTACTCTTTGCCAAGCTCTGACTAGTTGAAGCTTGTAACTCTTTCTCTTGCTGGCCTCCCTTAAATTTCCTTCTTGAACGGTCACTCAGTTTTTGAGGACAAACTGCTTCTACTGCTTTTCCATTTCTTAATTATTCATATGACTGTATTGTTGGAAATCTTGTGGCGTTGCTTAGAGTTCTTTTTTCATTTGTTCATGTTAAATCTCCCATTATCAATCTTATTTTTAGCATAAGATCGAGCACAGACATTTTTAACTTTAAAGTGCGAGGCTTCCTGTGTCATCCGCTTCCTGTTCATGCAACCTTTAAAACCAACTGCTTGTACCAGAGATGATTTAAGTGGGTTATATTAATACATTTGATAAATAAAATCTAAAACTATTCATTTAGATCACTTTGTTACTGAAGAGGATTAGGGCCAAGCAATAATAAAAAAATAAAACCATCTCGAGATTAAAGTTATTAAATTTCGAGAAAAAACGTGTTAAATTTCAAGAAAAAAGTCGAAATAAAATGTTGAGAATAAACTCGTTAAATTACGAGAAAAAAGTTGAAATAAAATGTTAAGAATAAACTCATTAAATTACGAGAAAAAACTCGTTAAATTTCGAGAAAAAAGTCGAGATAAAATGTTGAGAATAAAGTCATTAAATTACGAGAAAAAAGTTGTTAAATTACGAGAACAAATTCGTTAAATTATGAGAAAAATGTCATAATTTAACGAATTTGTTCTCATAATTTAACGAATTTGTTTTCATAATTTAACAAATTTGTTCTCGTAATTTAACGAATTTGTTCTCTAAATTTAACGACATTTTTCTCATAATTTAACAAATGTTCTCGTAATTTAACAACTTTTTTCTCGACTTTTTTCTCTAAATTTAACGACATTTTTCTCGTAATATAATGAGTTTATTTTCAACATTTTATCCCGACTTTTTACTTGAAATTTAACACGTTTTTTCTCGTAATTTAATGAGTTTATTCTAAACATTTTATTTCGAGTTTTTTCTCAAAATTTAACAACTTTAATCTCGAGATGGTTTTATTTTTTTATTATTGCTTGGCCCTAATCCTCTTCCGTACTTTGTAGACATCTGTTTTCACTTTCAATCATTTTCTGTTGATTGGTGGCTGAAAGTCCAGTTATTCAATGCTGTAAAATCACAAACCATGTGCATGTCCAGGGGGTGAAAACTTTTTATAGAGACTGTAATTAATCATTGTAATAAATACAGCATGATTTTACCTGGACTGAGGGACAGTTTTGTCGACAAAGAGGAATATGGCTTTTTCAGAAGGCAGTTGGATCCGCTTTCTGATGATCCACATGAACTGAGCCACTGTGATGTCAGATGGGACCAGATACTTCCGCTTGTCAATGTCCACAATCTGTGAACCAGATACTTTCTCTACAATAACCTGATCAACACAAGAAAGAGCAGTTACATTTAATTATACATTTTAAATATGCATTTATAAAGCCCTGTGGCAATGATGATGTGAAGTTGCTTTACTGGTATGACTGCCACACACAGAATCAACAATAAATATATTCTAGTCACACCAAGAGTGAAACGAATATGAAAAGCAAATTCACTCCAGCACAATAGATGGTGCAACACACTTTTCAGAATTTTCTAATTTTAGCAATAAATATAAAAAGGAAACACAAACAAGACATCAAGTTTTTAATGTTGTTTATATGACTATGTAGTGTTTTTAATGTGCTTTAAGACAAACCATGTGCAAATCCATAAGTCAGCACCATTGCTGAGTATTTTATGTTTGAAACTGCAGTAAACCAAAAACCTGCGGTTTGAAATCGGTGGCGTTTGTGACGTCACAGACTACCTTGTAACCAATCACAACAACGTGCCGGCAGGCTTTAGCATATCATTAACTATGACTGCTCTGAAGCAGCAAAGTCTCTAGAGAAGCCAGGTTATCCCGGTATATATTCTGTTGATATGAAAAAGATTTAACAATATAGCGAGTCTATTACGATGTTATGATGAACTATATGCCTTTCTCCACTGACGAGTTGTTCAAAGCGTTTGTAAGGACACTGATTGTTAGAAGGCAGCTGTCTGACTCGCAAACGTTAACATGGTTTGTGTAACATTAGCAACACATTTTTAGCTGTTTGATAACGTAGTCAAGCAAAAGGCTATCTATATTAATTCATATTAATTAATGACAGAACCGTCGCAAGGGCTGTGCCAAGTGTACGAGCGCATAGGGGTTCACGCCAAAGTAAAATGACAGCTGACTTGAAGTAAAGCCAATAAAGTTCATGTTTTCGTCCTTCGAAATACTTTAATACTATAAAACATAGCTAAAACAATACTGCTCTGAGCGTGTGCTTGTGACCGTGATTCGTGTGCATATTCAGTCAGTGTGGAGTCGCACGCCAAGTTTTGAGAGAGCTATTCAGTCCATTATAAATTCTGATTTTGGCCGCCTCTGGAATGGATCAAACCATAGATATTAGCCTACCTGATAACTTCAAGTAAATACGCTGGAAATCAGAGCTCATTCAAGGATGTGCATTTATTTCATGTAGCCACAACACAAACAACAATTTGCCTCGTCGTCACTGCAAGCAACAGCAGACTCTCCGAGCTGGCGTGAGCGAATGGAGGCGGGGCTAATTTGCATATTCAATGATCCGTGTATATTAAATGAGGCAATGGTGTAGAGTTTCATTCAAGCTATTTTGAGGCATGAAGAATTTTTTTTCACTTTATTTTTTTTTTTTTAAATATGTCATTTTAGTGATCATAGATGAGTTTTAAGGGATAAAATAATTGACTACAGGGGGACTTTAAGACAAACCATGTGCAAATTCCATTGCTGAGTATTTTCTCCTTAAAACTGCAGTGAACCAAAGACAGTCTCAAAAACGTGGTTTGAAATCGCTGGTGTTTATGACGTCACAAACTACCTTGTAACCAATCACGTAAACGTGCCGGCGGGCTTTAGCATATCATTAACTGCGCAAGAGAGTCTCGAAAAGAAGCCCGGTTATCCCGGTATATTTTTCTGTTGATATGAAAAATAGGGCAGATTTAGCAATATACAGTGGTGATCAGAATTATTGGCACCCTTGGTAAATATGATCAAAGATGACTGTAAAAATAAATCTGCATTGTTTATCCTTTTGATCTTTAATTCTTAAAATTAGCAAAAGTCTAACCTTTTATTGAAGAAAAATAATTGAAAGTGGGGGGAAGTCACATTATGAAATAAATGTTTATCTACAAAACACGTTGGCCACAATTATTGGCACCCTTTTATTCAATAATTTTTGCAACCTCCTTTTGCCAAGAAAACAGCTCTCACTCTTCTTCTATAATGACTGATGAGTTTGGAGAACACCTGACAAGAGATCAGAGACCATTCCTTCATGCAGAATATCTCCAGATCCTTCAGATTCCCAGCTCCATGTTAGTGCTTCTTCTCTTCAGTTCACTCCACTCATTTTCTTTAGGGTTCAGGTCGGGGGACTGGGATGGCCATGGCAGAAGCTTCATTTTGGGCTCAGTGAAACATTTTTGTGTTGGATTTGATGTTTGTTTTGGATCATTGTCCTGATGGAAGATCCAACCACGGCCCATTATTGGATTTCTAGCAGAAGCGGTCAGGTTTAGATTTTTTATCTTTTGGTATTTGCTAGAATCCAAAATACCATGTCTCTGAACAAGATGTCCAGGACCTCCAGCAGAAAAATAGGCCCACGACATTAAAGTTCCAGCAGTATATTTAACCGTGGTCATGGGGTACTTTTTATCCATGTGTGCACCAAACCCATCTGGTGGGTTTGCTGCCAAAAAGCTCTTTTTTTAGTTTCATCTGACCATAGAAGCCAGTCCCGTTTGAAGTTCCAGTCGTGTCTGACAACTGAATATGCTGGAGATTGTTTCTGGATAAGAGCAGAGGATTTTTCTTGAAACTCTCCCGAACAACTTGTGGGGATGTAGGTGCTGTTTGATACATTTTTTTAAGGCTTTCTGAGACTCAAGACTCAACTAATCTCTGCAATTCTCCAACTGTGATCCTTGGAGACTCTTTGGCCACTCAAACTTTCTTCCTCTCTGCGCATTAGAACGATTTAGACACATGTCCTCTTCCAGGCAGATTTTTAACATCTTTAGTTGATTGGAACTTCTTAATTATTGCCCTGATGGTGGAAATGGGGATTTTCAATGCTTTAGCTATTTTCTTCCAGCCACTTTCTATTTTGTGAAGCTCAACAATCATTTGCTGCACATCAGAACTATATTCTTTGGTTTTACTCATTGTGATAAATGATTAAGGGAATTTGGCCTTTGTGTTTCCTCATGTTTGTACTCCTGTGGAACAGGAAGTCATGGCTGGACAATTTCATGTTCATGATCACCCTGGTGTGCTAAAAAAATTTAAATATGAATGGGAATATACTTCAGAGATATTTTACTCATAAATATTCTAGAGGTGCCAATAATTGTGGCCAACGTGTTTTGAAGAAAAACATTTATTTCATAATGTGACTTCCCCCCCACTTTCAATTATTTTCCTTCAATGAAAGGTTAGATTTTTGCTAATTTTATTAATTAAAGATCAAAAGGATAAACATATATATATATTATAGTCATCTTTGATCATATTTACCAAGGGTGCCAATAATTCTGATCACCACCGTATATGCTATGATGAACTATATGCCTTTCTAAGTTGTTCAAAGCTTTTTTTAAGGATACAGAATTTTAGAAGGCAGCTGTGTGACTCTGAGATGGCGAATGGGAACATGGTTTGTGTAACATTAGCAACACATTATTAGCTGTTTGATAACATAGGCCAAAGGCTAATCATATTAATTACTGTCATGTGTCTGATGTTGTAAAAAGTGATACCATTGTGCAGCGTTTACTATAGTAAAGTTGACCGAGTGGATCTCTGAGCTTGTGCGAGTGAGTGGAGGCGGAGCTAATTAGCATATTCATTAATCCACGTATACTAAATGAAGCAAGGGTGTAGAGTTACATTCAAGCTATTTTAAGGCATGAAGAATTTTTTCACAGAAAAAACTTTAAATATGTCATTTTGGAGATCAAAGATGAGTTTTAAGGGATAAAATTATTGACTACAGGGGGACTTTAATGTCATTTTCTTTATGTATGGTGGAATTTAATAAAAGTCACTGCAAAAACATTCAGTGTTCGTTCACTGTTTTCTAAAACTGTATTTTCATCCATTTTGTTTTTCTTTTTTCACCTCTGTCCAGTGTCTTTCATAACCATATATACTTAACTACAAGCATCACTAAATGAATTGTTGAACCCAACTTTTACATATTTTATGGTTTCTTATCTTAAAATGGAACTGCATTAACTACATAAAAAAGTCATGTTTATTGTATTAAAAAAAAATCTTTAAATTGTAAGAATACTGGCAGCAAGACAAAAGTGTTGGCAGAACATTTTATGCAAATAACTCACTAATTACAGGTTATGTCTGTAGTTCAAAGGCTCGCAAACAATTATTTTTTGGGCCCGTGCTTAATATGGTTTAATTACTTCACATTCATCTTTATTGCTAGTGTAAGATCCTTTGATGTTTAAAGGTTTAGTTCACCCAAAAATGAAAATTCTGTCATTTATTACTCACCCTCCTGCCGTTCCACACCCATAAAACCTTCGTTAATCTTCGGAACACAAATTAAGATATTTTAGTTGAAATCCGATGGCTCAGTGAGGCCTGCATAGCCAGCAATGACATTTCCTCTCTCGGGATCCATTAATGTACTAAAAACATATTTAAATCAGTTCATGTGAGCACAGTGGTTCAATATTAATATTATAAAGCGACGAGAATATTTTTGGTGCGCCAAAAAAACGACTTATTTAGTGATGGACGATTTCAAAACACTGCCTCAGGAAGCTTCGGAGCGTTATGATTCTTCTGTGTTGAATCGTGATTTGGATCGCGTGTCAAACTGCCAAACTGCTGAAATCACGTGACTTTGGCGCTCCGAACTGCTGATTCGACACGCTGATTCATTTGTGCTCCGAAGCTTCCTGAAGCAGTGTTTTGAAATCGGCCATCACTATATAAGTCGTTATTTTGTTTTTGTTTTTTGGCGCACCAAAATATTCTCGTCGCTTTACAATATAAATATATTGAACAACTGTACTCACATGAACTAATTTAAATATGTTTTTAGTACATTAATGGATCTTGAGAGAGGAAATGTCATTGCAGGCCTCACTGAGCCATCAGATTTCAACTAAAATATCTTAATTTGTGTTCCGAAGATGAACGAAGGTCTAACGGGTGTGGAACGGCATGAGGGTGAGTAATTAATGACATTTTCATTTTTGGGTGAACTTTCAGTGCATTAGCGCCATGAAATGCTCTGATATGTGTATCTATCATTGCAGGGCAAAGACAAAAAAAAATCTAAATCTTGTTTGCGCTGTATGTTCACATTTGGTGTGGAAATGCTGTCACTGTCTAGATTTGAAAGGGGGTGTGCTGTTGTCTAGATTTTCCCCAATTATGCAATAAGGCAAATCAGTGATACGCTTTGTTACTATGACACATCATTGTAAATGATAAAACAAAGAAGGCTATTGTTGAACTTTTCATTTGTATACTCACAGGAACTCTGTCTGGGTATTTGTTGCGGATTTTGGCTGACTCCACACACCTGTGCTCTAAATGACAGAAGCAAAAGAAAAGACATTGATCAGTCTACATGCAAGCTTAACATTCAGTGCTCTTCGCATCATTAATATTCATTAGTGTTATGAACTGCACTCACTTGAATTCTCATTGGTCACTACACTCATCTGCATCATTGCATACATCCACATATATATATATTTATATACATACATTATATATATATATATACACAAACATACACACACACATATATATATATATACACATACATATATACACAAACATACACACACACATATATATATATATATATATATATATATACACATACATACACACACACACACA
>RJVU01075462.1:153359-164898 GCA_003731715.1 Anabarilius grahami
TGTGACTGAGATATATGTGAATATATTTGCATGTCATATATGGTTGATAAACAAGTGACATGCTAAATGAAAACCAAAGCATCAAATGCACTAAAAACAACAACATCAGAGACAGACTGTCAGACTACGGTGTAATCTCGGTTTATTATCGTTATTAAATCGTTATGATGAGCAAACAACAGGCCTAACATAAGCAAATAAATAAATTGGGTCTTCTTAGATCAAAATAGCAGGTTGACGTAATAAAAACATCGGTTTGACAAACAGATCAATAATTACACGTATCTGACAGGCCGTTGTTGATAATAACATGACATTTTCGATGAATTACCCAGAGAATGGTCCTCTTTAAACATCCATTTCATTTTTGCAGAGGTATTGCTCGAAGAGCGATCTGTTAGTGAAAATATCTGATGATTTAAAGTCAATCAAATGTTAAAACTAAAAACGTCAACAACAGCAGCAGACATTCGTCTTCAGACGAGCCGTAATGACGTCACCGCGCTCCGTCAGGGGAGGTTACGTCAAAGCTCGGCCGTACCATTCAGTCGATTCGGGGGGTTTCGTACACGAATTCGCATGTATTTGCCTCAAGTACGCCTCTACGACTGCAGAAACCACATGATTGAACTCATAGTTTTTGTTTTGAACATAAATCAGATAATTATCGAATGATTATTATGCGCGTGCTTCGCGCACGGCTGAGTTTCGGGCTGTTGCTATGGTGAACAGACGACGCTGAGCCACCGGAACAATCAGTGCGCGTGTTGTGTTTGCTGGACTGAGCTTTATTAAGTTTTTTGTTGTGAAAAGTGTAATCCTATTAAGCCAAAAAGCTTTTGTTGATCGCTGTTAGTACATATATTTGCCAACGCATGCACAGCTCAAATGATATACATGTGTTTAAATGGTGTTTTGAATTGTTGGATGGAAGTTTATATTTACTGCGATATCAATGGCTTTTTATGACGTGTACGCCCATCCCGCTTTAATAAGATACAGAACAAGTGTTTGCACGAGAGCTACACTGTTTGTCTGTGTGGTATTAGGCCTCACTTATATTTCACCTCTTCTGGTGGCTTATAGAAGTCAAGGTAAGCTGCATTTTATTCCAAGCTAATTATTCCCGAAATCCCAAAGATTGGATAAAATAAAGCGGCTCTGGTTGTTGCTATGAACAGGGTTCTGGCTGAAGAGGAGCACATATGAGGAGCAGCCAGTCATTCAGTTCCAGTACGACATCATTCTGATTGGAGCAACAGACGCAGCAGGGAATTATGTAGCATGGAGCACTTTTCCCAACTTTAATCGACTGATCGGAGATAATTTACGCATCCCCTCTATCTCTGTGAGTACGAAACTGTTGAAATATAAACTTCTTATATGTTTAATTTAGCTACCATAGCTAATTTGCAATAGTGAAATCTGGAAGCATATAGCCAGTGTTTGGGGTAACGCATTACAAGTAACGCGAGTTACGTAATCAGATTACTTTAAGTAAAGTAACGCATTACAAGTAACGCGAGTTACGTAATCAGATTACTTTAAGTAAAGCAACGCATTACAAGTAACGCGAGTTACGTAATCAGATTACTTTAAGTAAAGTAACGCTTTACTTTTAAAGGGGGGTGCAATGCTATTTCATGCATTCTGACTTATTTACACTGTTGAAGAGTTGGATTCTCATGCTAAACATGGCCAAAGTTTCAAAACACAAGTTGGACGTATGACGGAGTATTTCTGTGCCAAATGACTACTTCCGGTTTCAGAGTTTTTTTCTAGTATGGCCCTTTATCACGAAATAAAGGGTGTAATTCCTTGAACAGGCACTTCTCCCCGATAAGCGTGCGCACACACATCACCCAGAGCAAGAGCACGCCCATCGTTGCGTTTCGTTCGGGATACGGAAGCCGAGAGATTTTTCAACAATGGCTGTGTCCCAATTCAGGGGCTGCACCCTTTGAAGGCTGCATACATCATCGAGGCTCATTTAAGAAAAATAACTGTTAGATTGCAACGTAAGAAAGAAATTACAGTATTTTACACCTCACAATGAATATCAGTCAATTTTATTATGGTTACTTTTCTTAAATATGACATCCTTGATAAAGTATTCAGCCTTTAAATGCGATCTCCGAAGGACGCAGCCTCCGAAATGAGACGCAGCTCCTGTCAATAAAGAAGTGTGTTTTTGGTTGTGAGGGAAAGATTACCTTTTTCAGCTTCCCTAAGAACCCAGCGTTAAGGGAACAGAGGAAGAAGTTTGTTTTTCCGGGGCTGCAACGGAGTTGTGCACGTATGTTTGTTCCTGGGATTTCGGTGATGAATGCTTTGTAAACAAGTCCCAGTTTGGTACTGGATTTGCAGATCGGTGATGAGTAAGGCTGCATCAGATGTCTGTGTTTTGTTGGCGAATGGTGCGCAAGTGCATAAAATGTAAACAACACAATCGTTTTTGTTCCCTTTTTATTTATAATGATGTTGCAGCTAGCATGCAATCTCTACGCAAAAGCTGCGTGCGCTCGTGACAGCAGACACGCCTCCAGGATCTCTGCTTTTTCCGGAAAGACTCGGTTTAGCGTATCTATCTTTTATAAATATGACAAAACTAAAGACTTTTCGGAGATATGAAGGATGCATTGTTACTCTATATGTACGCAAGATTAACATGAGATTGGCAGAAACTGTGTGTGATACCCCCCTTTAAATTTACAACAAAATATTGTTACTTTTTCAAATAAGTAACACAAGTTCCTTTGTTTTTCACATGTATTGACTGACGGCTCTCCTGTCGCCATGTTGAGAGAAATTGTGAGTAACACCGTGTCTACACCAGATGCGACCGTTGTCGCTCGTGTAGCAACAGCTAAAAGCTGGTTACACTGGACGCAACAATTCGCCCGTTGCAAGGCATTTGTCCTTCGTGTCAGTAGTCACTGGTACGTCATAAATAGAACGAGGCATCAGGGCTGCATTCAGCCCCGACAAAACGTTTTTAAACGGAAACGGTGGTGCGTTGAACGCGCTGTTCTGATGACGCAAGAGTTGCAACTATGGCAGCTGACAATACCTAAATAAAATCTTATACCGTGTGGTTATATACAGTGCTCAGCGTAAATGAGTACACCCCCTTTGAAAAGTAACATTTTAAACAATATCTCAGTGAACACAAAAACAATTTCCTAAATGTTGACAAGACTAAGTTTAATATAACATCTGTGTAAGGTTAATAATATAGCTTAGAGAACAAAATTTTCAGTTTTACTCAAATTAGGGTGATGCAAAAATGAGTACACCCCACTGAAAGTCTCTGGAGCAGAGCTAAATTTTAGACTACAAATGTCTAATTTGACAAGAATTCAACCACAGGTGAGTCTAATTATTCATTACACAGGTGTCCAGCAGACAGTTGACTATAAAAGGGTGTTTGAACCCCTTCTCATTTCATGCTGTCAGCAATGGCACCACATGGAAGAGAAATGTCACAAGACCTGAGAAAGAAAATAATTTCTTTACACCAGAAAGGTTAAGCCTACAAGAAGATCAGCAGAGCTTTACTTATCAGTCAGAATACTGTAGCAAAAGTGGTACAAAAATTTAAAAAAATGGAACTGTAACCATCTCACAGAGACGTCCAGGTCGTCCACGGAAGTTAACACCTCGACAGGAGCGTCTTCTGATGAGAAGGGTTGAAGTATTTCCCATGACACAATATGGCGTACACTGCAGAGGAATGGCATGCATGGGTGCCATCCACGAAAGAAGCCTCTCCTAAAGCCCAGGCACAAAAAAGCCTGAATAGATTTTGCCAGGGTTCATGCTGACAAAGATGAAGGCTACTGGGACTCTATACTCTGGAGTGATGAGACCAAGATAAATGTTTTTGGAACTGATGGCTTCAAAACTGTATGGTGTCACAAAGGTGAGGAATACAAAGAAAAATGCATGGTGCCTGAAGTGAAACATGGTGGTGGCAGTGTCCTTATGTGGGGCTGCATGAGTGCTGCTGGTGTCGGGGAAATGCATTTCATTGAAGGCATAATGAATTCACAGATGTACTGCTCTATACTGAAAGAGAAGATGCTACCATCACTCCGTACCCTTGGTCGTCGTGCACTTTTCCAACATGACAATGATCCTAAACACACATCTAAGGCCACTGTTGGATTTCTGAAGAAGAACAGGGTGAAAGTGATTCAGTGGCTCCTGATCTGAACCCAATCAAACACCTATGGGGAATTCTGAAGAGACAAGTTGAGCATCACTCTCCATCCAGCATCCAGTCTCTAAAGAGGTTATTCTTGAAGAATGGAAAAAGATAGATGTTGCAAAATGTCGCTAACTTGTTCATCCCATGCCTAGAAGACTTGGGAATTACAAGGGATTCACAAACTATCGCAAAACATGAAAACATTTGTGGATCATCCAGGTAATGACAGGACAGTTAAGATTCAAGGGTATGTAAATTTTTGAATGGGCCCATTTTTATAAATTGAGCCATTTTGTCTCTTGGAATATATGTAAACATCTGTTATGTGAAATAGCTTATTCAGGAAAATACTAAATAAAAAATAACATGACATTTTTATGATCCCTCTTTTGTTAAAATTATTAAAACGCTGCATATTCTGCAAGGGGTATGAAATTTATGAGCAGAACTGTAGCTTAGGATGCTTTTAGAGACTGTCAGAGTCGGAGAATCACCAATTGCTGTTTACATTACACGTCACAGTTTACATTAATGTTTAATTGGAAAAGTATTTTAGCAAAATTACCAAAGTGATTACTTTGAATTTTAATGTCATTTATTTCAATGTAACTGTAATTTGATAACCACCCATTTAAAATGCAACTGTAATGAAATACAGTCACTCAAATTTTGTATTTTAAGTACGTAACTAAGTTGCATGTATTTCGTTACTCCCCAACCCTGTGTGATTATGATTATTGTAGTTATAGACTAAATGTGAGCATTTATGAAAAACAATAAAATGCAATCTTAGAATATTGCACAAATCTGCAATAATTAAATGTATTATATACTTTATGTATTTAATCTCACTTTATGCATTCCTGCATTCCTTGTGCATTCCTACAAAGACTCATTTCACTTACAACAATGACAAACCCTGGTTCACTGCAAAACTCAGCCAGCTCCGTCAGGCCAAAGAAGATGCTCGCAGAAAAGGGGACAGAGTCTTGTACAAACAGGCCAAATACACACTGGAAAAGGAGATTAGAGTGACAAAGAGGAATTATTCTGATAAACTTCGGAATCCGTTCTCTTCTAATGACACAGCTTCAGTGTGGAAAGGTCTGAAAGACATCACCAATTACAAGACACCATCCCCCAGCTCTGTGGCAAATCAGCACCTGGCAGACGATCTGAACGAGTTTTATTGCAGGTTTGAGAAATCACCATTAACACCTCCAACAACCCACCTCTCCCCCACACCCTACAATTCAGTTCAGTGAAGATGATGTGCGCCATGTCTTCAGAAAGAACAAGAGAAGAAAGGCACCAGGCCCAGACAGCGTTTCACCAGCCTGTCTGAAAACCTGCGCCCATCTTCACACAGATCTTCAACAGATCACTGGAGCTTTGCAAAGTCCCCTCGTGCTTCAAACGCTCCACCATCATCCCCGTCCCAAAGAAACCCAAAATTACTGGTCTTAATGACTACAGACCTGTGGCTCTAACGTCTGTGGCCATGAAGTCATTTGAAAGACTGGTTCTGGCTTATCTGAAGGACATCACTGGACCCTTACTGGACCCCCTGCAGTTTGCTTACCATCTCCCAGGACCTGAAGTGGGACAACCACATCGAGTCCATTGTGAAAAAGGCCCAGCAGAGGTTGTACTTCCTTCGCCAGCTGAGGAAGTTCAACCTACCACAGGAGCTGCTGAAACAGTTCTACTCTGCCATCATTGAATCCATCCTCTGCACTTCAATTACCGTCTGGTTCAGCTCAGCTACCAAATCTGACCTCAGAAGACTACAGAGGGTANTGTCTGAAAACCTGCGCCCATCTTCACACAGATCTTCAACAGATCACTGGAGCTTTGCAAAGTCCCCTCGTGCTTCAAACGCTCCACCATCATCCCCGCTCAGCTACCAAATCTGACCTCAGAAGACTACAGAGGGTAGTCCGGTCTGCTGAGCGAATCATTGGCACAACCCTCCCCACTCTCCAAGAACTGTACTTATCCAGAGTGAGAAAAAGGGCAAAGAAGATCACTCTGGACCCCTCACATCCAGCACACTCCCTCTTTGAACTGTTGCCATCTGGTCGACGCTACAGAGCCCTGAGCACCAGAACGACCAGACACAGGAACAGTTTCTTCCCTCAGGCAATCCATCTCATGAACACTTGACAAACATGGAACACACAACACTATTACACATTATTTACTTAAAACGCTTATTTATATTTCAAATTTGCACACATAACTGTACATACAATTGTCTATATTATATATTGTTTTTTGCTTTTTTTTTGCACTTTGTCTATCTTGTAAATTTGTATATTATTATTTTTATTATTTGTCTTGTCTTGTCACTGTTACTCTGTTGCACTGTGGAGCTTCTGTCACTAAAACAAATTCCTAGTATGTGTAAACAACATACCTGGCAATAAAGCTCTTTCTGATTCTGATTCTGAATAAAGAAAGAGCTTTATCTTTCTGATAAAGCTCTCTTTATTAACCAGTGACTTTGCTGCTGACCTTTGATGATCCAATTTAACCATAATAATAAGCAAAAAATACCTTAGATAAACATCACATTTGCGATCAGCCTGAAGCTTATTCATTTCACTTTTGGTGTGAAAGGGCCTTTACATTTGCCACTTTTTTGTTGTAATTAAAAAAAAAACAACAAAACAAGAAAGCCCAGCCCAGGTGAGAAAAAGTAACGCAAAAGTAACGTAACACATTACTTTCCATAAAAAGTAACTAAGTAACGCAATTGACCCTTCGCAAAACCTGCCCCCTTAGTTACTGTTGCTTTGTCCGACAAGCCATGGCGCTGTCACGCCCCACCCAGAGTGAAAAATACATTGCGGAGCAAAAAGGACACTGACAACACGTCGACAGACAAGACAGAGTAGGTTACTTATGATATTAAACAAAGTCCCAGCTTTCAAATTGTGTAATTTTTTAAGAAATTCGAACAACAAAAACCGCTTTGTGGCTCTTTAATGTGTCGTGACAGATTGCTGTAGCGCCTCAGCTTAAGCGGCTCGTGAACCGATCATCTCTTCCTACTAGTTAATTTATAGCATCAAATAAACATGAATGAACATCAGAAGGAATGTTGTTTCAAACGGGGAAAGACGTAAATACACACCATTTTTCAAGTTTAATCTTCTAACTCCTGACTGCTTTGTCGGACAAAATGGTGGATTCGGCGTTATGATTGGTTAGATCACTTGTCAATCAAACTCCCGGCGAAGGGTCAATTAGTTACTTTTTTAGGGAGTAACGCAATATTTTAATGCATTACTTGTAAAAGTAACTTTCCCCAACACTGATTATAGCTATTGAAAGCTGCACTGGTTTGTTCGTTATTCAGGCCCAGGAGGAGGACAGGAACCAGGATGGGAAATCTGACCTCCTCACGCTTCAGATCAACATCCCACTCAAACCAGAAGAGCAGATGTTCAGCATTCAACTTCTCCTTACCTTCTCATACCAGCTGTTTGTGTGTATTCAGTGCATTCCTACATACCACAAATGAAATGCTTCAGAAAGTTTTATTGGCATGACAAAAAATACATTTAGTATTGCCAAAGCATTAAAACAGAAAATGGTAACATTTAGTAAGTAGCATGTAGAGAAAATAATATTAAAACTACATTAAAAAGACAATATTGTATATACACATGCTAAATATAGCAAAAAATTATAATAATAAAAAAAAAAGATCATAATACAGAAGTCATGTAACAACTTCTCACTTAAAATTGGAACATTATATACATGTGTAGGTCTGTGGGGGTTTGCATTCTCTGAGGAAATGCAGCTCAGTTTCCATCTCTGTTTGTCTATATCTGATTCATCTGTCTGTGTTTATCTGTCCATCTGTCTAGCGAATGTCTACTGTTGTGATGCAGACACTTGCCTTTGTGCAGCACTCCTCACCTGTCCCAGGTTCTCAGCTGTCCATCTGTGGAGACCTGAAGCTAAACCAGCGAACTCCTCTTCCTCACCGAGGTTTACATAGTACCTACAATGTGAGTATCTGAACAAGCCTGAGTCGAAAGCTGCTGCATTTAAAGCTCATCGATTAATGACCTATTTTAACATAATTAGTAATAATGTGGCGGTTCACCCATTGCAGGAAACAAAGTTTTGATACTGAACCGGTTTGACTTGCAATGCCACAATCTTGTCAAAAGTGTGTCAGCAGGAAGATCATAAATTAAAACATTAGCAATGGAAATATCTTGGAATGTATTTGCATAGATTTTCCTTACAGTCCTAAATTCTAAATAAATGAGCAAACCACAATTTACATAAAAATGACGGCTTTCATGTTAGCAGGCCTAGCTATCAGAATATGGTTGATGTGTAAAGTGTGTGTCATTAATTTGCAGAGATGACATATTCATTTTGAATTGCCTCTCCTAGGTATCAGTGATTGATGGATCCAGTCCGTTTGCAAGTACATATGACCTGGCCAACATCATTAGACTCTACCAGCAGAGAAACTGTAAGAACCTGCTCTCAGAATGTTCTGAGTTACATGATCATTTCAGTATTGATCACCCAATGAGATGTGTGTGTGTGTGTGTTCGTTCTTATCCATTTCAAATGTCAACGCATCAGTAAGCATGCATTGTGTGGTTCTTGGTAATGCAGACATTCATGTGCTGCTAGGCTGCATTTGTTTTCTCTATCTTTAAACAGTCCATTTCTCACACACAGTGACAACTCATCTGTCTGGTGTCATTCCCGTGTGGACAGTCGGCAGAGCTGCAAATGCTCCATTCCAGATCAGTGCACAGATCAACTATCCAGTAGAGACTATGACATATCCTTCACATGCTCAGTGTGTTTATATTTATGTTTATATACAAGTATCTCACAAAAGTGAGTACACCCTTCACATTTCAGCAACCATTTTATTATATGTTCTCAACAGACAATACTATAGAAATGAACATTGGATATACTTTAGAGTAGACAATGTGCAGCTTGTATAGCAGTACAGATTTACTGTCCTCTGAAAATAACTCAACACACAGCCATTATTGTCTAAATAACTGGCAACAAAAGTGAGGACACCCTAAGTGAACATGTCAAGCACTATTGTTATGTGTGAGCACCATTGTTATTTAGCACTGCATTATTCCTCCTGGGCATGGAATTCACCAGAGCTGCACAGGTTGTTGCTGGAATCTTCCACTTCTCCATAATGACATCACGGAGCTGCTGGATGTTAGACACATGGCGCTTCTCCACCTTCCGCTTGAGGATGCCACACAGGTGCTCAATAGGGTTCAGGTCTGGAGACGTACTTGGCCACTCCATCACCTTCACCTTCAGCTTCCTCAGCAAGGCAGTTGTCATCTTGGCAGTGTGTTCAGGGTCATTAACATGTTGGAAAACATCATGTTCTGCTTCAGAATGTCAAAGTACATGTTGGAATATATGTTTTCCTCAATGAAGTGCAGTTCCCTAGTCCCAGCAGCACTCATGCAGCCCCAGACCATGATGCTACCACCACCATGCTTGACTGTAGGCAAGACACAGTCTTCTTGGTACTCCTCACCAGGGCGTCACCACACATGTTGGACACCATCTGAGCCAAACAAGTTTATCTTAGTCTCAACAGACCACAGGGCATGGTTCCAGTAATTCATGCTGTTGGATAGGTTGTCTTCAGCAAACTGTTTGCAGGCTTTCTTGTGGGCCAGCTTCAGAAGAGGCTTCCTTCTGGGACGACGGCCATGCAAACCGACTTGCTGCAGTGTGCGATGTATGGTCTGAGCACTGACAAGCTGACCTCCCGCTTCTGCAACCTCTAAAGCAATGATGGCAGCACTCATGTATCTGTTTTTTTGAAGCCAGCTTCTGCACCTGACGCACAGCACAAGGTCTCAACTTCTTTGATTTAACTTCTTTGGCCTGTTCCGAGTGGAACCCGTCTTGGAAAACCTCTCTCTATGACCCTGGCCACTGTACTGTAACTCAGTTTCAGGTTGTTACCGATCTTCTTATAGCCTAGGCCATCTTTGTGGAGAGCAACAATTCTAATTCTCAAACCCTCAGAGAGTTCTTTGCCATGAGGTGCCATGTTGAACATCCAGTGGTCAGTATGAGAGAATTGTACTCAAAGCACCAAATTTTAACTGCTCTAATACAAGATACACACATTTGTATGGTCCTGTCAAGCAGACAAAAACATGAACATGATGAATAGGTCATGTGCTTTGCATGGTTAAACAACATACAACTGTTATCACTTAGGGTGTACTCACTTTTGTTGCCAGCTATTTAGACGACAATGGCTGTATGTTGAGTTATTCTCAGAGGACAGTAAATCTGTACTGCTATACAAGCAGCACATTGACTACTCTTAAATATATCATTTCATTTCTATAGTATTCTCCCTTGAGAAGATATACTAAAATGGTTGCTGAAATGTGAGGGGTGTACTCGCTTTTGTGAGATACTGTATATGTGTATACATAATGTATATGTATGATATTCTGAACACACACAGAATATTCAGAATCTCATTCTTATTATTCTGCACAAATTCCAAAAATGCATGTCTTTGTTATAGCGGTTTAAATGGTTAGTTCACCCAAAAATGAAAATTCTGTCATTAATTACTCACCCTCTTGCCGTTCCACATCCATAAGATTTTCATTCATCTTCGGAACACAAATTAAGATATATTTTTGATTACATCTGAGAGCTTTCTGTCCCTCCATAGACAGTCTATGCAAGTTTGAGCACGTTTGAGCTTCCACAAGAACCAATGAGGTTCATTCTCGTGTGTTACGCAGCATGTTTGAGCTTCTGTAAGAACCAATGAGGTTCATTCTCATGTTACGCAACACATTTGAGCTTCTGTAAGAACCAATGAGATTCATTATTGTGTGTTAACCAGCACGTTTGAGCTTCTGCAAGAGATTTGTTCTCACGCATCAAGCAGGTTCGGTTGAGCTTCTGTTCGCAGATCAATGTTTATACGAATGTTTGAACGAAAGTCATATGGGTTTGGAACAACATGAAGGTAAATGATGACAGAATTTTCATTTTTGGGTGAACTACCTCTTTAACTCGTTTTAGTACAACTGTCATTATAGTTAATTTAGTATAATTAATTATTTTTAAAAAATCTAGCAAATTTAGTCCATTTTGTCGTAGATCAGTTGGTTGATGTTGGTAACCAAGTATCATGAAACAATACAAATATGCAAATAGAGTATGTTTTATAACAATGGGATAGTTCACCCAAAAATGAAATTTCAGTCCTTATTTCTTTCTTTCGTGTTTAATACAAAAGAAGTTGTTTTGAAGAAT
>RJVU01075462.1:165010-179265 GCA_003731715.1 Anabarilius grahami
GAACACAAATTAAGATATATTTTTGATTACATCTGAGAGCTTTCTGTCCCTCCATAGACAGTCTATGCAAGTTTGAGCACGTTTGAGCTTCCACAAGAACCAATGAGGTTCATTCTCGTGTGTTACGCAGCATGTTTGAGCTTCTGTAAGAACCAATGAGGTTCATTCTCATGTTACGCAACACATTTGAGCTTCTGTAAGAACCAATGAGGTTCATTCTCGTGTGTTACGCAGCATGTTTGAGCTTCTGTAAGAACCAGTGAGGTTTAATTATCGTGTGTTATGCAGCACGTTTGAGCTTCTGTAAGAACCAATGAGATTCATTATCGTGTGTTAACCAGCACGTTTGAGCTTCTGCAAGAGATTTGTTCTCACGCATCAAGCAGGTTCGGTTGAGCTTCTGTTCGCAGATCAATGTTTATACGAATGTTTGAACGAAAGTCATATGGGTTTGGAACTTTAACTCGTTTTAGTACAACTGTCATTATAGTTAATTTAGTATAATTAATTATTTTTTTAAAAATCTAGCAAATGTAGTCCATTTTGTCGTAGATCAGATGGTTGATGTTGGTAACAAGTATCATATGAAACAATAAAAATATGCAAATAGAGTATGTTTTATAACAATGGGATAGTTCACCCAAAAATGAAATTTCAGTCCTCATTTCTTTCTTTCGTGTTTAATACAAAAGAAGTTGTTTTGAAGAATATTGGGTTTCGAACAACACTGTTACACAGCCACATGCTGCGTCCAAAATCACATACAATACTACATTTGGTTTGAAACTTAGTTTGCAACCATTAATAAAGTATGTTCTCTATAGTATGAATGTGTGTATAAATGAAATTTGGATGTAATACATCCACCATGTTGTCATTGTCATGTGACCTATGGCATCAGTTGCCATTCACAAATCCTCTCCCATGGCCTCATGGGATGGTAAAGTTTCCATCGAATGCACACTTCAGAATCTCGCCGGAAGTAGGTCATCCGGGTACTTTTCACTTACTGTTTTATAAATACAGTGTATTCTGACATAATACTCTGTTGTCAAGTATTTGATTTTGGATGCAGCGATGCACATTTTTGGTGAATTATCCCTTCGTTGTTAAGCATACTCTATTCAAGGATATATACAGTACAGGTGTAACACAGGGAGAGCAAGGAAGGCAGGCAGAGATGTGGTAATATGCACAGAAGTGAAAGAAAGGAACATGAAAGACAGGAAGATAAGCAAACGAGAATACACGAAACACCTGAGAATCTCACATAGCAAACACTGGGGTGACAAACAATCAGGAAGTAATGAAGAGAGCCAAAAGAACTACAAAGCAGTAACACGAAACAAGTGACACATGACAACAGGATATTGAATACTCTATTCAAGGATATATTTCATATTTTTATTGTTTCATGTTTGGTTACTAACATCAACCATCTGGTCTATAACAAAATGCTATTATTTTGATGCAAAACACATGATAGGAAATTGTTCCATTATGCTTTTAACTGTGGCCTCAACCTCGTCTCTCACGAGCACATGTTGGACACATGAAGTCACTTCCTGACTTCTGTGCATTCCTAGACTCAAGCTTCATTTTTACAAATCCGAGTTTCATTTCCTTGACTGGTTTTTCTACCTATCGACCAGGCTTTTGGGAAACAATTAAGTTTGCCTGGATTCAGTATGTCAGTGTCCTTCTCATCTTTCTTTGGGTTTTCCAGCACATTCAAACATTCATCTTTCAAAACCAGGTTTTACCGACCACCACAGTACCGCCATTTAAACAGCACAGCTCCTGATATTTTTATTTTGCAATTATCAGGACCTTCATTTATTGTTGAGGACCGGTTTTTCTATATATAGTTGTCTTTGTTCAGCTCAAGAACATTCATGCAGAATTTCCAGCAGGATACTTGTGCAATCTCTGGTTTTTCTGGTTTTAAAGTGCTTCAAGTTCAGCCGCATACTATGCGAGATATTTTTTTTGATGTGTGGTTGCAATGTGAATGAATGGTAGAAGAAATATAAAAGTCAAAACCTTACACAGAGCCTGTTAAGATTGTATAAAATGGCCTCAAAGTCCTTATGCTGTTTGATTTGATATGAAAATCCATGTATGTTCATTTTCTACATTATCAATTGCTCTCAGAACATGATTGGCTCACGCATACAATTGCAATATATTTCCTAATGTTTATTTAGTATTTGTGAAGAGGAGGAAATTTCATAATGTTTGCATGGTGTAATAACTTTCAATATGATGCTTTCAAACTACTGTTGAATAAAACCAAACAAAAACACAATATAATGTTCTTGTTTTTTTTTAGGCTCTTGTCTTTGTCTCAGTTTGTTCCACAGATACACATTGACAAAAAACAAAAAACTGTATAAGGGTATTTCTAATATTCTCTATCCTAGCTGTTGTATGTCCACCAGTAAGATCAAACAGGAAGTTTGGCACAATGGACAGGATGCAGATGTAATGTTTTCCTGTTTTATTCATCCTTTTTCTGACAATGTGCCACATGTTGCTCTTTTTAAATATGGGGATTTATATCTTACATACATTTAGCTGGTGTATATTCTTATATCTTTTAGAAAACTTATCAGATACAGCAGCTAGGTTAGTTAGCAATGTGTGTCTTTAGTAGTCTACAAAACTAGTTTATATAAGTACACACAATTGCATTACACCTATACACTTAAGCTTTTATTCCTAACACAATGACATACAAGACAAGGTATCTATTCTATTAAGTTCATGTCATTTTAGTTTTCTTAACAGATCATCTTACACATTATGAGGGCAGATAGCTCCGCCCACCTCCTGCCAATCACCCTTAAAGGCCACGTCTCAGCTTTTTTCCCACATCCAGAGAGTTTATGACAGAAACTTTTTAACACTGAATACGGACACATTACTAAACAGAAGGTATGTATAATATTATGCTTTAATAATATATGCGTCTACTGTAAACATACAGTATTATAATAATATATTTTAGTTAAAGTATTTAAAGGATAACACTTTAAATGGTGTGTTTGGAGGGAGTGTTACTGTTTCTTGAATAGATGTTTGTGAACATGGCAGCCGAGTTTCCTCTATGTCATTTGAAGTCACATGTGTCTTAATATAACATTTATATTCTCAAGCAGGCGACGGAAACCGCATTTAGACGTAACAATAATGTTATTTAAATAATTATGGTGTAGAAACACTAAATGGCACGACAAATTAATCGTTACAAAAGTTTGTGGTGGGTTGTTTGTGTCTAGTGTCCCAAAACACTAGTTCCCTCTTTAAGCATTTTAGGGGAAGAGACGCGTTCGGCTTGTTTGGCATCACAGCGCGCGCTCCGAGGCAAACGCGTTTCGGGAGTCATGACGGTAATTCTGTCCATCTTGTCAGCTCGTTTGAAGTCTCACTCTCACACAAACCATGTCGGAAATGTCGCTTTTCCACTTTTTTTTTTTTAGTTACCAAATGGGTCAGTGTAAAGGAGCACATAGACGAAACAAAACAAATCTTACCATATTATTAATTTATCACACCTCATTTCCCATCTGCTTTCCCTGTCAGGTGTATTACGCTCTTAAAGTGACAGTTCACCCAATAATGAAAATCCTATCACCATGGTGCTCCAAAACCATACAATTTCTTTGCCTTATTTTCAAAGTCTTCCGGAGCCAAACAAAAGTATGTGTGAGAGACAGCCCAAAATAGTTATAGAAATAGTAGAAGAGTAATAGTGTCGTCTTGAATGTGCACATGCGCAAATGGAGAGCAGAGGCAATTTCAGTGTATAATTTCAATTTTGGTCTAACTTCCTCACACAGAGCCATTGTATTTCATCAGAAAATACGTAAAATAGCCCGCAAATTGTATTGTTCGCGTTTATGGAGGTGTTAGAGCTTGGTTGTTAAAGGTTTTGAAAGAGGGTGAGTCCCTGCTGAAAAATCCAGCTAAAACCAGCCTAATCTGGTTGGCTGGTTTTAGTTGGTTTAAACTGGTCTCCCAGTCTCCTAGCTAACCAAAACCCCTCTAAAACCAGCTATGACCCGGCTGGGAGACCAGCTTAGGCTAGTTTTAGCTGGATTTTTCAGCAGGGGTAAATGACCGTTTAAATGTTTAGGTGAACTATCCCTTTAAAATAACTGTCTAAAAGTAACGTGTATCAGGAACACGCCGGGAGTGTTGTTTTCCTGCTGGTGCAGTGTATGTTGCCTATCCATCAGTGTCTGGTCATATGTGTATTGGTTTCATGTGGGTAAAGCGATCTCAGTGAATGAGTGAAACAGATGTCATTGTTAGCTCAACAGTGAAGAGTTTTCTGTGTTTGTATAGTAGAGGAGTGTTTATGAAAGCTTTTGTTTTGAATTTCTCTTCTGGAGTTCCTTTACACTTTTTGACAGCTTTTTACACAATGATTTCAATTGTTTTCTCTTTTTTTGAATATGATTGAATGCAATATCAGAAATATTTTTTTATAGCTTTCTCTGTCTGTTTGGTTGTTGCTGTTGCAAGTAAACAACATCTCACAGATTTAGTTTAATTTTAACTTAGATAGATTCATTAGACAATATAGCCCATTGAATCTTATTTTAATGACCGGTGTTCACTTTATGTCCTCATTTGTAGACTCACTGCCATCTGCTGGTTAGCGTAAGTAGGAGAACTGTGCAGAGAGAATTTTCACAAAAAAGGTTCATCCTAGCTGAATGTCTGGTGATAAATCGTTTCGCTGAGGTAGATTTTAGGTGTGTGACAGAGAAGCTAACTGGTAACTTGCTAGTGGGCTGTTTTTATCTCTTAGGGCCAGCTGTTTAAAAGTAATCTGATCGGATTTCGGTTGTCAGATTGGATCAGATCTTGAAAATGGGTTGTCCAAAAGGACAAAAGAATTCTGAAATCAGATTAGATCACAAAATCCAATCTTGGTTTTGATCTGGATAAAATCATCATTATGTGGTGGTCAAAACTTTTTAGTAAGATTGGGATTGCTTTGGTCCAAAAAATCTGGATTATACTGATCCCATCGGAAGGATGGATTCCAGGAACAAAAATGTAATAAAACTGGTCAAAAATACATTTTTATCATGTAAAATACATGCAAACACATTTAAAAAAATATATATATATATATATATATTTTGCTCTTGATTAGTTTAACTGTTAAAGTAATAAATTAGAAGTAGACATTAGGCTACATATTTAGCATTTCGGTAACCTACTGTAAAGTAAAAAAGAGATGTTGGTGCCATAAAATAATCCTCAAACAGCGGTAAATTTGATTCAAAGTGTTTTTTTTTTTTGTTTTTTTTAATCACTGTTTGTAAACTACATTATCACAATCATGAGAGATGAACCAGTCAAAAGTTCTTTGCGAGTGAACGCAAAGTTTCTCAGGTGAAACTTTCTATCTTTCTATCACCATGTCCCTTTAGGGGCTCCGTAGAGCACTAGTCATCCAGATTTGGTAATCTGAAAAAGTGTGCATCTGGATCAGGGTGATCAAATCCAATTTTGCTTTGAAAAACCAGCACAAAAGTAAGATGATCACCAGATCCTGGATAGCAAAACATGGGATTTCCAAATCCAAATCATTCTGATCCGGATTAAACTTTTTGAACAACTTAGTTTTCTGGGTACCGACGACACCATTGTCAAAACGATCCCCATTCACACAGATCCACGAAAAACGACTAAAAACGCTGTATTCTGCTGCCAGGCCATTAGATGGTGATGAAACACCATAGACTGAACATGTAATACACATGTGCATGACATCATCGTTTCCACAGATTTGCGTTTTTGTTGTTTACACGGAGACCGTTTTCAAAAACTAGCACTTTTGAATCCTGTTTTCAAAAGCTTGCGTTTTCAGGCACCTAAAATGCTGTTGTCGTGTAAATGAACAGCCAAAACTTCTTAAAAGTTTTACGTTTTTAGTTGAAAACGGTTATGGTAACGGTAGTTGAAAAAGTTGAAATTTTTTTGAACAACTGTGTGATCCTGGGTCCGGTTTTTAAAAAGTAATTGGATCGGATTGGATCTGATCTTGAAAATGGGTTCTGTAATCAGATTACATCACATAATCCAGTCTTTGTTTTCATCTGAATTAAACCTTCATTTTGTGTTGTTCAAAACTTTTTAGAAGTATTGGGATTCCTTTGATCCAAAAATCAGGAGTATCCTGATCCTAACAGAAGGACATTTGTATCATGAAGTGTTTTTATTTATATTTTGCACTTAATTTGTTTAACCGTTACAATAATAAAGTACACATTAGGTTAAACCTTTCAGTACAGTAATGTAAAAATAATCCTTCAAACTGTCAATATAATTTTTTTAATCACTGTATATTAGTTACATTGGCACAATCTTTAGAGATGAACCAGTCAAAAGTATGACTGGTCGTAAAGGGACATGGTGATGGAAAAAATATGAGAGTGGAGGGAAAATTCTTACAATGCTTTTGCGTTGTCTCGCAAATGTTTTGTTTTCCAGAGAAATTTGTGTTTTCCAGAGATCTTTTGCATTCGTTCACAAAACCTTTGAGTTCTTTCAGAGTGAACGGAAAGTTTCTTAAGGAAATGCAAAAATTTTCTCTTATCATCACCGGACATAATCGGTCTGACTTTTTAAAGGAAACTGAAAATGGATGGGAATGTTTTTATGGTTTTTGTGTTTTTTCTCATCAAATTAAAAACCGTGGCCCCACATTAACTATTCTTCACATATAGTAGCCTACATTGTGAAATATAAACACATTTGGAGCATTGGTAATCCAGATTTGGTCATCTGAAAAAGTATATATGGATATGGATGCACAAAAGTAAGATCGATCACCTGATCCTGGATGGCAAAACATAATTTTCGAAATTTCTATATAATTTTCTATAATTCTGATCCAGATTATTATTTTTAAACAGCTGGGCCATCGTTTCACCTCTTGGTTTGATCAGGTATTTCTGGAAGTACTAAGTGTGTTTTCACTTAATACTCAAGTTTATTTTAGAGTATTATAGTTAGTAAATGTCAATGTCAATTTTATTTCAACCTAGAGTTGCTACAATTATAACAACATTCAAAACAAAAACAGTAAAAGAGATTATATGAATCTCTATAATACATTAAAAGCCAAAGAAAACAGATGAGTTTTTAGCTTAGGTTTAAAATCGTAAAGTGTTTGAGCAGTTCTAATACACAGAGGAAGGCTATTCCACAGTTTAGGGGCAATAACAGAAAAAGCCTGATCCCCTCTCATTTTTAGTCTTGCCCCAGGAACAGTCAACGGCCTCTTTTTTTGAAGATCTGAGGGATCTCAATGGGTCAATTCTTAAATCTTAAAATCAATTCTATAACAGACATGAAGCCAGTGAAGAGACATTAAAATTGGGGAAAAATGTTCACGCTTACAGAAGTCTACCCCCGCAGAATTTTGCACCATTTGAAGTCGAGAAATAGATCTTTGGTTTATTTCTACACAAAGAGAATTGCAGTAATCAAGTCGGGTAGAGATAAAGGCATAAATTACCTTTTCAAAATCTTTGAGGGAGAGCCAAAGCTTGACATTTGCCAAGAGCCTTAGATGGTAGAAGATGGATTTTACAAGTTTTAAGTTTATCTGCTTATCAAACATGGTATGGCCTGCTGATAGATGCCTGCTTTCAAACGCTCCCGTGTGTATCCGTGTTAGCACTCGGTGAAGAGCGTCGTTTGATGTCTATTTGATGTTCTATGTTGAAAAATTTTTTTTGCATCATACNAAAAAATTAAAAAAAAAAAAAAAAAAAAAAACTATTGTCAAAATTCTATAGAGAGAGGGAAGTTAAAAGTGTGGTTAAAAATGTTTAAAGCTATTATAATTAAAGGTGCAATATGTAATATTTCTGTCCACTAGAGGTCGCTAGAGGCCTATTCAAAACAAAGGCATAGCTTGATGATGCTAAGTTTGAGCGCGGACATGTTTTCTTCACCTCAGCCGGTGGAAATAATCGGGATAGGACTCGGGAAGAAATCATGTTTATGGATGCGATTATTAACATTACTGTAGTGTGAAGCAGAGCAGGACCGAATGTTGTGGGAGCTGAATGAGGCCGCTGGAGCGATTGCGCAACACACGCCTCACGAGCAGCGGAACTTTTATTATGACACAGTCGCCGGCGCCGCTTCCGCTATTCAGGTCATGAGTATGAGGTAACGCAGCTCTGTTTATCATATTAGACACATTTGAGAGTGTTGAAAACGTTAGTCTGTGCGTTCGCTGGGCAGCTGCTGTGAGACACACTGCAGTAAGCTAGATCGATTTTTAGAATATATTAATAAAAATCAAGAAAATTAATAAGATTAAACGTGTTGAGCTATATAACAACAATTAGTTTTCTGTCTATAAATATATCAAAACAGTTGTTCCCTTGTCTGTTAAAACATGTAAATATTAAAGTGTCTTTTGTGTTTCCATGGTTTCTACAAAATAAAACCGGAAACCGAGGGTAACGCGGGTATGACGCAATTGACAGGCGACTCTCCCGGAGCCTTGGTTAAAATTGCAATTTTCTCATGATTTACAAATAGTTGGAAACATTTTGGATATTGTAAAAACTCAAGTGAACAAAATATATAACACTGGCCTAGTGGTTTTTGGATATTTTACTGCAAAATTCTTACATATTGCAACTTTAATCATCAAAACTAGAATGTTAGTTTGTTTTAAAGGATTAATTCACCCAAAAATTAAATTTCTGTCATTAACTCTTTCTTTCCCTGCCAGCATTTTTTTTTTTTTTTAAGTTGCCAGCCACCACCAGCGTTTTTGATTTTGGGGATTTTCATGAGAATTTTCATGGCCCCCAGAATATTTGGTTGTATGAATATTTGAACATGCAATACATCAAAATAAAGAACAGAGCCTCTGCTTTTAAACAAACCAAATAAAGTTTTATTCTAGCTTCACGCATTGTTTACCTACTTGAATGTAGGTAAGTTTCATAAAAAACATTTTGAACAAAAAAGCTCAGAAAATCGCATTTTTATCAAACACTACATCTGGATCATATTCAGTATGATTATCAGAGCATACAGTGGGTACGGAAAGTATTCAGACCCCCTTAAATTTTTCACTCTTTGTTATATTGCAGCCATTTGCTAAAATCATTTAAGTTAATTTTTTTTCCTCATTAATGTACACACAGCACCCCATATTGACAGAAAAACACAGAATTGTTGACATTTTTGCAGATTTATTAAAAAAGAAAAACTGAAATATCACATGGTCCTAAGTATTCAGACCCTTTGCTCAGTATTTAGTAGAAGCACCCTTTTGATCTAATACAGCCATGAGTCTTTTTGGGAAAGATGCAACAAGTTTTTCACACCTGGATTTGGGGATCCTCTGCCATTCCTCCTTGCAGATCCTCTCCAGTTCTGTCAGGTTGGATGGTAAACGTTGGTGGACAGCCATTTTTAGGTCTCTCCAGAGATGCTCAATTGGGTTTAAGTCAGGGCTCTGGCTGGGCCATTCAAGAACAGTCACGGAGTTGTTGTGAAGCCACTCCTTCGTTATTTTAGCTGTGTGCTTAGGGTCATTGTCTTGTTGGAAGGTAAACCTTCGGCCCAGTCTGAGGTCCTGAGCACTCTGGAGAAGGTTTTCGTCCAGGATATCCCTGTACTTGGCCGCATTCATCTTTCCCTCGATTGCAACCAGTCGTCCTGTCCCTGCAGCTGAAAAACACCCCCACAGCATGATGCTGCCACCACCATGCTTCACTGTTGGGACTGTATTGGACAGGTGATGAGCAGTGCCTGGTTTTCTCCACACATACCGCTTAGAATTAAGGCCAAAAAGTTCTATCTTGGTCTCATCAGACCAGAGAATCTTATTTCTCACCATCTTGGAGTCCTTCAGGTGTTTTTTAGCAAACTCCATGCGGGCTTTCATGTGTCTTGCACTGAGGAGAGGCTTCCGTCGGGCCACTCTGCCATAAAGCCCCGACTGGTGGAGGGCTGCAGTGATGGTTGACTTTCTACAACTTTCTCCCATCTCCCGACTGCATCTCTGGAGCTCAGCCACAGTGATCTTTGGGTTCTTCTTTACCTCTCTCACCAAGGCTCTTCTCCCCTGATAGCTCAGTTTGGCCGCACGGCCAGCTCTAGGAAGGGTTCTGGTCTTCCATTTAAGGATTATGGAGGCCACTGTGCTCTTAGGAACCTTAAGTGCAGCAGAAATTTTTTTGTAACCTTGGCCAGATCTGTGCCTTGCCACAATTCTGTCTCTGAGCTCTTCAGGCAGTTCCTTTGACCTCATGATTCTCATTTGCTCTGACATGCACTGTGAGCTGTAAGGTCTTATATAGACAGGTGTGTGGCTTTCCTAATCAAGTCCAATCAGTATAATCAAACACAGCTGGACTCAAATGAAGGTGTAGAACCATCTCAAGGATGATCAGAAGAAATGGACAGCACCTGAGTTAAATATATGAGTGTCACAGCAAAGGGTCTGAATACTTAGGACCATGTGATATTTCAGTTTTTCTTTTTTAATAAATCTGCAAAAATGTCAACAATTCTGTGTTTTTCTGTCAATATGGGGTGCTGTGTGTACATTAATGAGGGGAAAAAAATGAACTTAAATGATTTTAGCAAATGGCTGCAATATAACAAAGAGTGAAAAATTTAAGGGGGTCTGAATACTTTCCGTACCCACTGTAGATCCAGTAGATCACTTCTATCAACACTCCCAAAGCTTCACAGTCCTGTACCACTTACTGGATTAGCATTTCCCTCGGTAATATGCTGTTTATTGTTTATGATCGCATTATTTTTCATATGCATCTGCTTACATATGAGATTGCTCATTTATGAGTCTCCCTCATCTGTTTTTTCATTCGGGAGATTCTGTAGATCAGAAGATGTGTAATAGCGCCCTGAGTGTATAACAGTGAAAACCCAGATAATTCCGTGTTTGGCAGGGAAGCGTTTTCTCATAAATAACGGAAAAATCCATGTTTAGCAGGGAAAGAGTTAATTACTCACCCTTATGTCGTTCCAGACTTGTAAGACCTTCGTTTATCTTCAGAACACAAATTAAGATATTTTTGATGAAATCCGAGAACTCTCTGACCTTTGATAGACTGCAACATAATTAACACTTTCAAGGTCCAGAAAAGTAGTAAAGACATCGTTAAAATGGTCCATGTGACTCCAGTGGTTCAACCTTAATGTTATGAAGTGACCAGAATACCTTTTGTGCGCAAAAACAAAACAAAAATAACGACTTTATTCAACAATTTCTTCTCTTCCCCGTCAGTCTCTTAGGCTGTTTATTGTAAACACAATGCAGCGCTTCCTGGTTACATCAGATGCCGGCTCAGCATTGGCAACCGCTGTTCATGTGAGCAGCAGGACGCATGCGTGTGATGCTGATACAAAAGCTGGCCAATAAAAAAAGAAATTGTTGAATAAAGTTATTTTTGTGTGTTTAGTTTTTTTTGCACACAAGTATTCTTGTCGCTTCATAACATTAAGGTTAAACCACTGCAGTCACGTGGACTATTGTAATGATGTCTTTAGTACCTTTCTGGACCTTGAATGTGGTAATTATGTGGCAGTTTATCAGAGGACAGAAAGCTCTCGGATTTCATCAAAAATATCTTAATTTATGTTTCAAAAATGAACGAAGGTCTTAAAGGTTTGGAACGACATTAGGGTGAGTAATTAATGACGGAAATTTCATTTTTGGGTGAACTAACCCTTAAGGGGTTTTAAGGGATGGATAAATTGAAATGCCAGTCATGAATGATTCATTGAAGTGTCGCTGTGCTTTCTTTTGTAGGTGAATAAAGTTCACAGTATGCTGCGGTGGAGAGCGCCAAAGCCCACAGTGTTGAGCTTTTTGCTAATTCCTGCTGTGGCAGGAGTGCTTCTGTATGGCTGGTACAGCCGTCAACCCATTCAAAACATCTCTCTGTCTGAGGGCAAGGTGCACGTGTTGCTGCTATCATCTTGGAGATCTGGCTCATCCTTCCTGGGCCAGGTGTTTAACCAGCATCCCAATGTCTTTTATTTGATGGAGCCAGCCTGGCACGTGTGGATGTCTATACAGAACACCGGTGCACGTAGCTTGCGAATGGCAGTGCGTGATATGATTCGCAGCGTCTTCCAGTGCGACTTGTCGGTGATGGACGCCTACATCCCCCAACCACAAAACGTCTCCCGCATCTTCATGTGGAGCCACAGCCGCGCACTCTGCTCTCCGCCCGCATGTTTCCTCACATCTCGCGACGAGATTAGCAATGAACCAGAATGCAAAAAGCAGTGTGACACAAGGGGTTTGACGCTCGCGCAGGCGGCGTGTAAGACTTACAGCCACGTAGTGTTAAAAGAGGTTCGCTTCTTCGAGTTGGAGTCCCTTTACCCTCTACTGAGGGACCCGTCACTGGATCTGCGCATCATCCATCTTGTCCGTGACCCGCGAGCGGTACTTCGTTCCAGGGAGCAGTCGGTCAAAGCCCTGCTGAAAGACAACGCCGTAGTACTTGAACAGGCTGATATTCCGGAGAAGGATAGATCCTACCATGTCTTACAGGAGATTTGCCGCAGTCATGTGCGCATTTATGAGACTGCCATGCTGAAGCCACCCGATTTCCTACGGGGGCGCTACAAAATGGTACGTTACGAGGATCTAGTGCGCAACACGCTGGCGGAGATCGAAGCCATGTACGAGTTTGTGGGTCTGGAGCTGACTGAAAATCTGCAGGAGTGGATCTATCGCATCACTCACGGCAAGGGCAAGGGAACGAAGAAGGAGGCCTTCAAAATCACTTCGCGTAATGCAGAGGACGTCTCCTTGGCTTGGCGAACCACTTTACCGTTTGAAAAAGTCCAGCGCATCCAGGACGTGTGCAAAGGAGCCATGTCTCTGCTTGGATATCAGATGGTGGATAGTGAGAAAGAGCAAAAGATGCTGGATTTAGACCTCATGAAACCACGTGAACGCTATCAGTTCCGCTGGGTACCTTCTAAAAGCACTACCGCTAAAGTATAGAGTTGCCCCAGGGATCAAATACCTAAAGACTGTAGAATCGTGGGGAGTTTGTTCAACAGTTTTGTTCTCCTTCACGTCATACTAAAGTAAATCAACTTGGAACAATCATACGTTTGTGGACGCCGCAGTGTTCTAGTGACCAGCTTCTCTGTTAAACGAGACTATAAGTGCTTTCTAAACACAACTTTTACCACTGAATGCTGTTTTTGAAGAAATTATGGTCCAATAATTAGCTTCAAAATGTATTTATTGACAAGAAAACTATTATGATAGTGTTGTTGTTTTTGTTTGTTTTTGTTTAAAAAAAAAAACTGCATTTCAAAATGGCATAGTAGATGTGGGCTGAAGGGATCTTTAATGGGACAAACATCAAAACGTTCAGCTATCTGCAGACTTTTACCGCATTAAGCTGAGTATCAATGTCCTTGTGAATAAACCAGTTAATATTTGATTGTGTATATATAGATTTATGCTAGTGTTATGCTATTTTAATAGTTTTGTTGATTGTAGACTACTTCTTGTCTATGTTCTCACTGGATTTACAGACTTGGACCCCAAAAAACAAAATGCAACTCTTAAAAATTAGATTTTTGAAGTCCAATCCTTGCTACAAGTTGCTGCAAAGCACTTTACTTAATAGCTTTAAACTAAGCAAATAGAAAAAGACACACATCCAACAAGAAATATATATGGGTGAAAGAACCAGAAAAAAAAATGTAGCAAAAATAAAAGGAAATGAAACGGCCCTAGAAAGTCCCCACAAAGCAGTGCTGCCAATTTAGCGATTTTGTCGCTAGATTTAGCAACTACCCCACCCACTTTGAAACTTTTTTCAAAAGCCTAGCAACAAATTTAGCAACTTCTTGGACAAATCTTATGTAGATTCCATGACTTGCACACTTGATCTGTGGATTTGCCAGTATGACACCATCTAGCGACATTTAGCGATCAGTTTTTAGCTACTTTCCACTGAAATAAATTGGCAGCACTGCCACAAAGCTCCTATATACAGTTTTTTTCAAAGCATATACATAAAATACATTTTAGTATACACCATAAAGTTGCATGACTCAAGAAAGATGTTTTGAGCTCTTAAAAATCTTGAATATATTATCTAACAAATTCAGAAAAGTGATATAAAACTTTTTTCATCACATACTTGAAAAGGATAGCCTTGATATACTGGAAAATGTACCAGGGGAGA
>RJVU01075462.1:179292-217429 GCA_003731715.1 Anabarilius grahami
CCCCCCCCCCCCCCCCAAAAAAAGAATATTTTTACAAAACTACTGTGCCATATGTGCTGCTCAGCCATCACTAACCATCAAGAAAGAAGTGTTGATGAAGTGTTATACAGACACAAAGGGTTTTTTGTGTGATTATTTTGTTGATAAAGCAGTATGTGATAAGGTCTATAAATGGTCTAAAGCTATAAGGACTTTGAACCTGGATGTCAGACACACTTTTACATTTTACAGTACTTCGGTACTGCTTTGTTTGTCATTTACATAAAGGGCTTTTATTATTCTACGTGCTTGTGCTCTAGAATTTCTCTGTACACTAACTGAACCTAATTTGATCAAATGTAAGCTTTTTTTATTATTATTGATTGAGGTGTTGCCGTTTCATGAGATTGTTTGATTACAATGGGAGCTGGTATTTTATTGAAGTTTGAATCACATTGATTTATATTCAACATGTCAAGCAGTGACTTTGATTGGTTGAAGTGTAAATAAAGGTAAAGAACAAGAGTCTCTTCACATAACAAAATAGATTTTATTACCTGATGTGCTCAGGAGGGAAGTCTGATGATGTATCCATCAAAATCCATGTTGTTATTAATATATAGAGATAGAGACTTTAGGAAATAAGAAATGAATCATGGTACTCTTTTAGAATGTAAGTATTTATGTTTGGTGTTTGTAAGCCGTCTCTAGATTTACGATTACTGTTGGTGTTGTGGTTGTTTGCACATGTTCAAAGTATAAACATTATACCTGGTTTGTTTGAATCTGTCTAATTGATCAATGTTGCATGTTTGGTGAAATGAAGTAAAACTGTGAATGTTTTTCCCCCACTTTTTACCTAACACACTTTCTTTGACAACTGATCATTAAAATGAACCCTGCTGTAGTAATGTGCATATGTTGGAAGATAATAAACTACCTACAGTATCACACACTTGAAAGGAGTATCAGAAAGTGAGGACCCGAAACCCACCCTAACCCCCTCCCAGAAAACTTTGAATTTTTACAATTTATAAAAAACAAAACATTATTTACTTAATTTTTGTGTCTTTTCTTTTTGTTGTTTTTGTTGTTTTTAACCCCTTAAGTGTCACCCCCATTTTTGAGAATAGACATGAAAATGCACTCTCCAAACTTAAATGATTATTAAAGAATGTTTGGAGTACAGACCTAAGTTTGGTCTTGTTTTAAAGAAGACACCCAGCAGATTATTGCTGAAATGAAAGCAAAGTTTACATTTTCTGTAAATCAAATGTGCTGTACTAAACATTTTTTATTTTATATAAAATTTATATTTTATCAAATATATTTGACTCTAAAATTGCTATCAAATGAAAGCCATATGTCTAACCAAGTTGTGTTCCAAATTTGAAATTGATACCACAAAAGTTCCTATGAGATTTTGTTTAGGCACTGTGCCAAAAATAGCCACCGGGTGTCACCGACATTCTATTGAATTTTTATGCATTCTCTTGTTACAAATTGATACATTTCTGTCCAAATGTCACTTCTATCACAAAACAGTTGGCAAATATGGAACCATGAAGGTGATGATACACAGGGCAACTTTTTGAGCAATGTTGCCGTCAACGGGCAACCTGGTGAGACACTGGGTAACTAATTAGGGCAACGGACATTTGGCAGCAACCAATCAGAGTAGAGCAAATCTAATGCCAACCCAATAAACACTTTATTATAAACACTTGTTAGGCACTTTATTTCAACTTTTCAAATATTTTCTTAGTTTTTATTAAATATAAATGCCTTTCCGATCTGATTTGTGATAGGAAAAGGGAGTTTGGCAAAAAGGCGGATTCAAACCCGCGTCAGTCGTGTCAAGCACTTTTACATGATTCATCAATAACTTTCATTCTAAAAATGATCCTAAATTACGAAAAAATGTAGGAACAACTGAAACCACTCGTGCGCAAAAATCACATATTCTTGGTGGCCTTATATAAGGCCATATAAGATGAAATTTTAAACATAGATATAGATCACTATAGACCAGCTCTCAAATTTCAATCTTCATTTGCATTCTGAAGATGAAAGTCTTACGGGTATGGAACAACATGAGGGTGAGTAATTAATGAGATAATTTTCATTTTTGTGTGATCTATCCCTTTAAAGCAGCTGCTGGCCACACCAGATACTGACTGCTACGTTTGATTTTGACCCCCCTGAATGCTGTTTGCATTCTTGTTCTTAGTCGGTTTACCTTCGCTTCTATTCAAGGACTATATTAACATGTAAACTCTTACATCATCACATTATGCCAGATTCCAGTTGCCAGTGATCCAGAACAAATGTTTCTAGAAGAAATCTGGTTGCAGTAACTTAAAAGCTCTTGAGTCAATGTCTGCTGCCTGCATGGGCAATATAAACCCTGCTGTTGAAATGAACCTCATAAGTGAGTGATTCCAACTTTAAACCAACTCAAGCAAGTATCACGATATGACGCATGAAAGCAGGTGAATGGGATTTCACCAAGCAGAACATGTTCCTGGATGAACATCCTTGTTGATCATGGAAAAAAACATTCCATTCAAATTTGAGGGATAATGTCAGTTAATGTCAGTTAATGTTTAAGCCAGGGTTAGAGGCTTCTACACTGTTCTTATTCACAAAGCTGAAGCAATAAAAAGTTAATTGGCAGGAGGAAATTATTAGACAAATTAGATGACCTTTTAAAAATAATACAGGTAAAAGAATATCCCTCCCTATAGGAGATTGTCATGCAACCTAGTGTATATCCAAAAGGTTTTTAGTCATAAGGGAGATCTGCAACGCCATCAATTTACTTTAAACTATACAAGTTTTAATTAGAAAAGTGTTACAAGTGATATCATTATTATATCTGACCCAACACCGCCCTTCTGAGGTGACAGTAAACGTTGTAAGTTGCTGTTTTAAAATAAGGAATTACAGCACTAGAAATAACTTTGAAATAGGATAACAAAGTTAGTTGTTATATTATTTGGTATTTGTTTTCACTTATATTTGCTGTTTTGAAATAAAATGTTTTCCATTTGTTTAACTTTTAAAATTATGAAATTAGGATGGGTGGTGAAGGGGAATTACATAAGTATTACCACAATAAATTCATATACAGTGCTCAGCGTAAATGAGTACACCCCCTTTGAAAAGTAACATTTTAAACAATATCTCAATGAAACAATTTCCAAAATGTTGACAAGACTAAGTTTAATATAACATCTGTTTAACTTATAACATGAAAGTAAGGTTAATAATATAACTTAGATTACACATTTTTCAGTTTTACTCAAATTAGGGTGATGCAAAAATGAGTACACCCCACAACAAAAACTACTACATCTAGTAGTTTGTATGGCCTCCATGATTTTTAATGACAGCACCAAGTCTTCTAGGCATGAAATGAACAAGTTGCAACATCTATCTTTTTCCATTCATCAAGAATGACCTCTTTTAGAGACTGGATGCTGTCTCTTCAGAATTCCCCATAGGGGTTCAATTGGGTTCAGATTAGGAGCCACTAAATCACTTTCACCCTGTTCTTCTTCAGAAATCCAACAGTGGCCTTAGATGTGTGTTTAAGATCCTTGTCATGTTGGAAAAGTGCACGACGACCAAGGGCACGGAGTGATGGTAGCATCTTCTCTTTCAGTATAGAGCAGTACATATGTGAATTCATGATGCCATCAATGAAATGCATTTCCCCGACACCAGCAGCACTCATGCAGCCCCACATAAGGACACTGCCACCACGTTTCACTTCAGGCACCATGCATTTTTCTTTGTATTCCTCACCTTTGTGACACCATACAGTTTTGAAGCCATCAGTTCCAAAAACATTTATCTTGGTCTCATCACTCCAGAGTATAGAGTCCCAGTAGTCTTCATCTTTGTCAGCATGGACCCTGGCAAACTCTAGGTGGGCTTTTTTGTGCCTAGGCTTTAGGAGAGGCTTCTTTCGTGGATGGCACCCATGCATGCCATTCCTCTGCAGTGTACGCCGTATTGTGTCATGGGAAATAATCACCCCAGTTTGACTTTCTACTTCTTTAGATAACTGCAGTTAACTTGCATGCCGATTTTCTTCAACCCTTCTCATCAGAAGACGCTCCCGTCAAGGTGTTAACTTCCGTGGACGACCTGGACGTCTCTGTGAGATGGTTGCAGTTCCATCTTTTTTNCACGTTATTTAAAGTTTTCCATTTCCCTTCAAGTTGAGGTTGATATAACTCATCCTATTGTGTTGTGAGACACTGCAAGTTGACAGGACATGATTTTATTTGTCCACCTGACTAAAACCCAGAATCATTTTTTACAGTGTGCCATTGCTGACAGCATGAAATGGGAAGCAGTTTTAACACCCTTTTATAGTCAACTGTCTGCTGTACACCTGTGTAATGAATAATTAGACTCACCTTTGGTTGAATTCTTGTCAAATTAGACATTTGTAGTCTAAAATTTAGCTCTGCTCCAGAGACTTTCAGTGGGGTGTACTCACTTTTGCATCACCCTAATTTGAGTAAAACTGAAAATTTTGTTCTCTGAGTTATATTATTTTCATGTTATAAGTTAAACAGATGTTATTAAAACTTAGTCTTGTCAACATTTTGGAAATTGTTTTTGTGTTCATTGAGATATTGTTTAAAATGTTACTTTTCAAAGGGGGTGTACTCATTCACGCTAAGCACTGTACTTAAATCATCCATGTTTTTATTAGTGGTATCAGTGCTGGGAAGTAACATGTAATTACATGTAATTTGGGTAACATAATCAGATTCCAAAAATTAAGTACTTTTTAAGTGCTCACAACCAGACTACAGTTTTTTTTATTGATTACTTGATTACATTTTATTCTCACAATGGCAGTAAATTATTCATAATTCATTAATTCTTTTTTATGAGTCATGATTATTGACTCTTTTTTATACTTTAAATTTTCCTTTCTAAAAAAGCCTACTGCCTATATCCATTCAGAAGGTCTTCCAGGTTTGTGTAATCGCACACTAAGATCAGCCACTTATGTGATTATCACTGAAAACTGAGCAAAACACAGCATTTGATCACTGATTTACAGAAATCATATAACTTTTAATGTTTTTTTTCTCTCAACTGCATATCTAATCAGCTCCTGAAGAACAAATTAATTATTATTGAAATTATCACTCAGTGAGTCATTTAACCATGTTTTACTGGCTTTTGTCTTTCAAATACATAAAAAATGTACAAATTTACATAATTTCATATTTGCATGCAACGCAACTTTTTTGTCAGCTGTCTCTTTGACCTAATATATTTACTTGAAGTAAGCCCTTATTTTAAGTTAATAAGTTAGGTCAATAATAAATTAAAGGGGTCATGAATTGAGAAATCAACTTTTCCTTGAGCTTTTGATACATAAGAGTTTATCGTACTATAAGAATATCCTGTAAGTTTCAGAACTGAAACTTCCTTGTTAGTCCAATAAAAGCTTTTATTGACACCAGACCCATCGAACAACTGATACTGGAATGTGCCCATAGGTGAAACCCCTCCGCCGCAGAAGAAATCAATGCCTACTTCATCATTGCAATGACCCTAAGTGCAATGTCTCCTAAGGAGAGAATAGCAATATAGGACAAAAATAACATTACCTTTCAAAGGATCCTAATGCTAGGAATATGGTTATTTATTTTCAACAATGTTGATGTCTCAGTTGAGCTTCATTTATTTATATTCGGTACATTTCCCTGTGGATTCTTTGGTAAATCAATCGCATTTTGGCGCAGGCTTTGCAAACAGACTTGTTATGGACTCGACAGTAATGTGACATGTAAGTAACTGTGTTAATTCTAATGCCTGATCTGATATGTAATGATTCATGTACGGTCAGATGTTCTTTGTCTGTCAGTAAATCAAACCAGTGACTAAACGCTCAACTTCACATTGTTTCTCTTTATAGGATGAAACTAATCTGTTATTTAAACGGTGATTAAACTATATATAGAAAGCGATCAAAGAATGCTGCCTTTACAATCGCTAGAGCTGTCAATCAAACAGCGTGAGTTTATCAGGATTCGCGCCAAAACTCCCATTTTATTCAATGAATCTCTTAGTTACATCGCGTTTGCACTGTTAGTTATGATGAAAGCATTTTGAGTTGTACTGACGAGATCACTGCTTTCATGCGCTCAACAACATGTCTGTGATCGGCTACAATGTTCATCACTGCAACCTTTCATGCATGATCTAAATATAATGCAATAGATCTAAATGTTATGCAGCACTTTTAACAATTAGTTAAAATTGAGAGCTGTAATAGCAAAAATGTGCTAAAATTTTAGAGAGAGCAATACTTAGCTATTTCAAATGGAAAGATGTTCGCCAATCACAGCAGTGGGCATTTACACTGAAGTCACACAGCAGACACGCCCCTTAAAACAGAGCGTTCAAATAAGAGTGCTAAAATCAGGGTAAAAAAATGCCTTTTATTTCTAAATTATGACAATTTTTGATGTAAAAAGCATACTAACATTATAAATCCACCCCAGGAAACATTATAACAATTGTAAGGATTGGGTCAATGGAGTGAGGATCCATCGGCTTTACTGAAATCAAGTTCACAGACACAATAATAGCAAGGATGAGCCAGTGATAGAGACAGTGACAGGCAGTGATCAGAGTAGGCAGCAAACAATCAGAGTCCCAAGGCAGGCAGCAAACATACACAATCCAGGAACAGGCCAGGGTCAAGGCAGGCAGCAGAGAATCAGAAAAAAGTAACAGTCCAAGGACAAACACAAGAATACGGAATCCAGGGGAAACACTCAGAAATGTCAGACGGGCTAAACAAGACTTTGCATCGAGGTGTGGGTGCAAGTGTCTTTTATGTGTGAGTGAGTGATTGTATAATGGGTAGCAGGTGCAGGGTGATCAGTCCAAGGTATGAGGGTAGATGGGAAATGGAGTCCAAATGATGTGTGTCGTCCAGGGTCGAGTGCCCTCTGGTGGCAATGACGGGCACTCTCACTGGTGATCGTGACAACAATAAAACAATGCAGTTCATGACCCCTTTAAGTCAATTTTTTTTTTTTTACTGTCGAATACACTTTTTTATGATGATTGCAAACAGTACAAAGATGGCAATAATGATATACAACTTTGCAAGTCAACAATAAATAAATAAATAAAATGTAGTTATCTGATGTCAGTTAAAGGTGCAGTATGTAAGAATTCTGTCCGCTAGAGGTCGCTAGAGGCCTATTCAAAACAAAGGCGTAGCTTGATGATGCCAAGTTTAAGCGCGGATTCTTGGGACATGTGGTCTTCAGCTCAACGGACGGTGCAAAAGAATAGGGATAGGACTCGGAAAGAAATCATGTTCATGGAAGCGATTATTAATGTTACTGTAGTATGAAGCAGAGCAGGACCGAGTGTTGAGCTATATAACAATAATTAGTTTTCTGTCTATAAATATATCAAAACAGTTGTTCCCTTGTCTATTAAAACGTGTAATATATTAAAGAGTCTTTGGTGTTTCCAAAACCGAGGGTAACCCGGGTATGACGCAACTGACTGGCGACTCCTCACACGTACCGGAGCCTTGGTTAAAATTACAATTTTCTCACGATTTACAAATAGTTGCAAACATTTGGGATATACTCAAGTGAACAAAATATATAACACTGGCCTAGTGGTTTTTGGATATTTTACTTAAAAAATTTACATATTGCACCTTTAATGGTCACATGACATGCAGGTTAAAAAAAAATATATATTTTGTATCTTTTTCAGTAATTGTTTTTTATTTTTTTAATTAGGCTACTTATTTTAATTTTACATTTTTATGTTTATTATTACTTAATTGCTTTTCATTAAACTCACGAACCACCGTCTGGGAAACCCTGACGTGATGCAAAATTGAATGTACTTTATGTTGTTAATAACAAAGAATTGAATATATTTTCTTCAATATGGTACAAAATAATCCTATTCAAATCAATGTGATAAACGAGTTAGTTAATTGAAAAGTAGTTTACCTTAAACGTGTAATGCAATGGATTACTAAATTAATCTACCCAGCACTGAGTGCTAGAAACCTCTCGAGTTGTTGTAACAGTGCACTTTCTTTTTGTTTTGACTTAAATTTTTAGATTCTTATATAACTTAATAACGGTTATTTTCTTGTCATTTTTTAAAACAGGCATAACAATATTCAACATTCGAGATAACCTTCGGTTATTTATGTATCCCAACTAGTTCCTCTGCAAGTTGATCTCATCTGTTTCATTGGTCCAGTGTGTGGGTGGAGCTCAGAGAGCACTTTGCAGAGGATGCAGAATACGACACCCATCCAGACATGATGCAGGAAACTTGACCGATGCGAAAGATGCATAACACAGCATACATGTAGGCAATATATTGTTAAGAAGCCTTTTCCCCACTCTTATGTTCTACCTTTGCTACAATTGCGCATTGAGAGATGTCCGCCCGCCTCCGCTCCTCTGTCCATCACTGACTGACGTTACTGCAGACGCGTCTCTCGCGGTTCCCGGAATGAACCGCAGAATCATCATTCTGTTCCCAGACAGATTCGAGCGGATCCTGAGGAAACTGTAGGCTAAACCTCGGCCTCGTCATGGCAAGATCAGCAAACAGAAGCGGCAAGGACGGAGACTCAAGGGTATCCGCTCCCGCGGAGAGAGGTGAGATCAGGGAACTGTCTCTGGAGGAGGTGCTGAAGTCTTATGAGCAGCCCATCAATGAGGAGCAGGCTTGGGCAGTGTGTTTTCAGTGCTGCAGAGAGCTGAGAGCGCCGCGCCCGGACACGCAGCCTGCCGAAGAGTTTCTGATCCGAGATCTGTCTTCCATAATCCTGCACAGGGACGGAACCGTCACGGCACATCTGGAGAGCAGCGGTAAGGACTTGACATTCATTTACTGAAACTTTCCGAGAGCTCAACGGTGTCCTTCAACAGGCTCAAGAATAATCCAGGTTGAAGAGTTTCTTTTTCGTCCCTCAATATTTATATGATTCTATTTTACATGTATTCTTGGTAGTTTCACGTTCTCAAATGAGATATGACTAAAACTGCATTTAAAAAGATTGTTCACATCAAAATAATATAATAAAGTTACGCATTTGACGTTAATCCAACGCCGAGACAGCACTTAAATGCACCCGGGTTGTATTTAGTTTTTTTAGTCTTTTTTTTTTTTAATAGTTTATCTTATTGATTCCTGAAGCTTCTGCATTATGGCTTGCTCTGTGTTTATTAATTATGAAGTGGGTGTCTCGTGTTGCTTTGCTGAAGCCTTTGTCTTGTAAACAATGTTTTTGAATTTGATTTGAGATGTTGTAAACAGCGTTAAAACTTGGCTATTGTTTCACTCTAAAATACTTCAGCATCAGGAGTGTTGTTGGACTGACAGAATCTAGCACCAGGGGGCGCTGCTATGATTGTTTTTAGGATTAACCCTCACCCTACACTCGTTTCAAAACACGCTAGCACGTGCGTGGATTCATAGATTCACAGGCAGCGATTGACGCTAACGTTTTTTACACTGTATTTTAGTAGTATTTAGCACTTATTGTTTAAGGATGACATAGATTTAAGAAATAATACCACATGAGCATTGCTTTGGCTCGAATGAGAAAGGGCTCAGTCGTCAAAAAGTTTAATCTGTATCAGAATTATATAGATTTGGTAAATACCATGTTTTGCTATCCACAGGATCAGGTAATCCATATTACTTTTGTTTTTCAAAGCAAAATGGATCAGATCACCCTGATCCAGATACAAACTTTTTCACATTGCCAATGCTCCAAATGGTGTTATATTTCACAATGTAGACTACTAGCTATGAAAAGAACAACATTTTCAGTTTCCTTTGAACAGTCAGACCTATGTGGAGGCACTAAACATGGTGATAAAATATGAGATGGGAGAAAAATTATATATTTCAATGCTTTTGAGTTCTCTTGCAAAAGTTTTGCATTCCCCTAAAAAAAGTCACTTGTGAAGAACTCAAAAGTTTTGAGAGGAAATGCAAGTTTCTTTGGGGAACTTAAAACATTTGTGCAACAACGGGAAAGCATTCAAATATATTTTTCCTGCCATCTCATACGTTTTCCATCATCATGTCCCTTTAGGGCCTCTGTAGCTCCTCATGTGACCCACAACTAAAGCAAACAAGTATACATGCAATAAGGGACACAATAGTCAGTAACTGCTTCATCTCTGATGATTGTGCCAATGTAGTTTATATTCAGTGTAAAAACACTTCAAATTAAATGTATAATTTTTGTTTGATATTGACAGCTGTTTGGAGGATTATATTATGGCACAAGAACATTTTTACTTTACTGTACTGAAAGGCTTAATATGTAGGCTAGTGCCTACTTCTACATTATTACTTTAACGGTTAAACTAATCAAGCGCAAAATAAAAATATAAATGTGTGTGTAGATTATATGATACAAATGCTGTATGTTTCCTTTTGTTTAATTTATTACATTTTTGTTCCTGAAATCCACCTTTCTGCTGGGATCAGGATAATCCTGTTTTTTGGATCAAAGGTATCCCAATCTTACTAAAAAGTTTTGAACAACACATAATGATAGTTTGACCCAGATTGGATTTTATGATCTAATCTGATTTCAGAATCTTTTTTTTTCTTTTGTACAACCCATTTTCAAGATCTGATTCAATCCAATAGCTGAAATCTGATCATTACTATTGAACAACTGGGCCCTGATCTCTCTGCAAAAAAGTAGAAATTGCTCAATAACTAAATGAACATGGCTTGCTGATTAAAGCTGATGAGTTGATTTCTCAGTGAAATTCCTCACAGTTTCTAAACATTCTGCCATCGTGTGTGCCATCACTCGCAAAATAATTGATTAAATTGTCAAAATCGTACGTACAGTACATTTATATCCCATAAATATCTATGACATGGAATGTTTGTGATGTCTGCTAAATTGGCAAATACGGCCTGCAATGGTAATGAAATAGGAATTACAATTTTACCAATGAATCAATCAATCAATCAAGTTTGAAGCATACATTTATGCTTGCCTGAATGTCATTTTCTGGAGAGTTTCTATTCTATATATGACTTTAAATGTAAGAAATTATTTAAAAATGGACATGCAAATGTAAATTTAACAAAGATAAATGCAATATATACATACAAATGTGCATATTCTTTTTCTGTGTACGACAGTATGGACTTTCACCTACTGTTGTAATCTGTGAAATCTGAAAAAAAAACAACAACAATCAGACAAAACTGATATTCTTTTATAATATAGTAAGCAGTCAATGTCAACACAAAAGTAGAACAAAAATGAAATTTGTATATCCACCTTATTCCTACGCCCTATGACGCTTTGCACGAATTATGGGTGTAACTTCCATTAAGCTGTAAACAGTCAGTGAAAGGCTCACTCTATGAACGCAATAATACGTTTTCCTTTCGATACTTCACTCATACTGTGTATGGGGAAAAACTCATTTTTTCCTCGATACTGAAGCCTTTTTCAATAACGCAGTGTAACTGCACGGCCAATGGTTCAAACTGGAAAACATTTTGAACCAATGACGGCGCAGCAGAGCTGCGTGAGCCTATGGCGATGCAGCGTGCCAAAACCCGCCAAAATGGGCGGGGCGTCTGGCTATATAAGCAAACATTTCGCCATAGGATTTCAGATCTTTCTCCTTCAGCGACGATGATGCTTCTCTTCACTGGACTTTGCCTTCTCTCGCCTGCTTGGAACAGCTTGCTTCTCGACGTTGAAGAGGCAACGCAGCGGACCAGCTGAGACTCGCCGACCGCCTACAGCGCCGGTGCCCTAGCAGACTGCCCGCCCTCGAGCGCCGCTCTCGAGCCGCCTGCTTCGCCGCTTTTGGTCTTCTCAGCGTCTCCCCTGCCGCCGTCCGGCACACTTTAAAAGAGCTATTTCTAGCAGTTTTCACCGCTCACAAAAGAGCACGTTTCACCGCCGTTTTCACGACGACGCGGCATTGTTACAAATGTCACGCCACGGCTGTGGCACTTGCAGAGCGCCTCTGCATCAAGATGAAGGGCACGGTGAGTGCGTTTTCTGCCTGGGCAAGCCCCACGCAGAGGTGGCGCCTCCCTCCGAGAGCGAATCGGGCTTTTACAGCCGTTATTTCCTCATCCCCAAGAAAGATGGTGGTCTGAGACCCATCCTCGACCTCAGACTCCTGAACCGCTCCCTCATGAGACGGAAGTTCAGGATGTTAACATTGAAGCAGATCCTCGCGCAGACCAATATACAGTCCTTCCCTTCGGGCTGTCCCTAGCTCCTCGCACTTTTACGAAGTGTATGGATGTGGCGCTTTCCCCTCTGAGACAGATGGGAATCCGCGTTTTGAACTACCTCGACGACTGGCTCATATTGGCCCAGTCTCTGGACGAGCTAGCACACCACAGATCCGTGCTCCTCAGCCACCTGGAGTGCCTGGGACTCAGGGTCAATTTCGCCGAGAGCTCACTGCTCCCCAGCCAACGAATTTTGTTCCTGGGTGCAGTTTTCGACTCAGCCCAAATGAGGGCAACGATCTCACCAGAGTGCGCTCTGGCCATTCAGCAGCTCATGGCTTCAGTCAGGATCAGAACTCGCCTTCCTCTGAAGTTTTTCCAGCTTCAGCTTCCCGGTTTTGCAGCTCGGCCTCTTACGAATGCGGCCTCTGCAGAACTGGTTAAACCTTCGGGTCCCACCTCATACTTGGCGGCACGGCCACTTCTTTATCAGGGTAAACCAGGCCTGTTTAGCAGCCCTGAAACCCTGGAAGGACCCTCAGTGGTTCAGCTGTGGTGTTCCCCTGGGAGCGGTATCCAGAAGAATGGTGGTCCCAACAGATGTGTCCAACTTGGGTTGGGGCGCTCTGTGCGAGGGCAGACCAGCCGTCGGCTCATGGTCGAGCAAAGAAAGCCATCTACACATCAACTGCCTAGAAATGCTAGCAGTGTGTCGAGCCCTTCTCTCCTTTCTGACGATCCTGAAGGGACACCACGTCCTGGTCTGATCGGACAGCATGACAGTGATGTCCTACATAAATTTCCAGGGCGGGCTTTCATCCAGATGCCTTTGTGCACCGGCAAAGCAGCTCTTGGAATGGGCCTTGCCCAGATTGCGATCGTTAAGAGCATTGCACATACCGGGGAAACTGAATCTGGGAGCAGACATGCTATCTCTGAGCAATGTCCCCTCGGACGAGTGGACGCTCCACCCCCAGAAGGTTCTCAGATCTGGGAGATCTTCGAAAGGGCAGAGGTCGACCTCTTCGCCTCAGAAGACAACTCTCATTGCGCTGTCAAAGCCCCGTGGCCGATCCCCCTGAGACGGGACCTCCTCTCACAGGCGAACAGGATGATTTGGCACCCCAGCCAGAAATCTGGGCCCTGTATCTGTGGTCCCTCGATGGGAGCCTGTAAACCTCCCCGGCGACGTGCTAAACACAATCTCTCAGGCTAGAGCCCTGTCTACTAGATGCCTACTTCGGCCCCTGTCGCTAAAAAAACTCTCTGCTACTAGCTTTAGCATCGGTCAAGCGTGTAGGCGACCTGCAGACCCTCTCTGTGAGCCCTGCATGCCTTGAATTTGGGCCTAATGATTTGAAGGTCGTCCTGAAACCCAGGCATGGCTACGTCCCCAAGGTGCTCTCGACTCCGTTCAGAGCACAGGTCATTACCCTCTCAGCGCTACCTCCCTCAGCGGACGAGCGTGATTTGGACTTACTCTGCCCAGTTAGGGCATTGAGGACCTACATTGAGCGGTCAAAGCCATTTTGGCAGTCTGAACAGCTCTTCGTCTGCTTTGGCGGCCGCACCAAAGGGCTTCCGGTCACAAAGCAGCGACTCTCGCATCGGATAGTCGACGCTATCGCTCTATGTTACTCATCTATGGGCCTCGATTGCCCCATAGGAGTACGAGCCCACTCCACTAGAGGTATGCCTTCCTCGTGGGCCTGATCTGATGCGGCCGGCTGGTCCTCGCCATCCACTTTTGTCAGGTTCTATAAATTGGACGTTCCGGTGCTACACGCTCGGGTCCTTTCAGAATGATTTGACGGCTTCAAGTAGCCCCGTCAGTCATGCTCACTTTCTGAAGGGAGCCAGCTCCCTTCTTAGCATGTGTAACAGGAGGGTTCGGCGGCTTCGGCCCCCTTAATTATCCTCTGGACTCTTCTGGTGTCCAAGATAGGTTCAGTCGTTCCCTCCCATGACACGGCGGGATTGTATTCGTTCCCCATACGCAGTATGAGTGAAGTATTGGAAGGGAACTTACTCGGTTACGAACGTAACATCGGTTCCCTGAGATACGGAACGAGTACTGTGTTTATTGCTGTGCCACAGGGATGGACGAGTCAGTGTCGTCGCTTCAGTCAATTGACCTGAAATCCTATGGCGAAATGCTCGCTTATATAGCCAGATGCCCAGCCCATTTTGCGGGCTTTGGCATGCTGCATCGCCATAGGCTCGCGCAGCTCCGCCGCGCCGTCATTGGTTCAAAAAGTGTTCCAGTTTGAACCAATGGCCGTGCAGTTACACTGCGTTATTGAAAAAGGCTCCAGTATCGAGGAAAAAAGGAGTTTTTGTCAGTCAGTGTCGTCGCTTCAGTCGATTGACCTGAAATCCTATGGCGAAATGCTCGTTTATATAGCCAGACGACCCGCCCATTTTAGCGGGCTTTAGCATGCTGCATCGCCATAGGCTTTCTTAGCTCCGCCGCGCTGTCATTGGTTCAAAAAGTTTTCCAGTTTGAACCAATGGCCGTGCAGTTACACTGCATTATTGAAAAAGGCTCCAGTATCGAGGAAAAAATGAGTTTTTCCCCATACGCAGTACTCGTTCCGTATCTCAGGGAACCGAGGTTACGTTTGTAACCGAGTACGTTTTTTTAAAACTGGATACAATGAGATGACAATATTCTACTCACCCTTCAACCATCGAACATTAAAAGGACATTTAAAAGTGTAAAAGCATCAACAACGTACTTTCAACAGGCCATGAAAAAGCGTGATTCTTTCCACAGCAATAACGGAGGGGTTAAATATAACTATAGTGATATATTTGTATTATGTATTATACGTTGCCTTAATAAAACATGCTCATGAACTTCAGCATTACACAAAAACAAAAATTAACAGCTCATTCAGTCAAACTGACGGATAAGCTTTATTTGTAGGGCAAATTTGAATCGATTCAAATCGATTCATTTCAGTCTTTTTAAATGGAAGTTCCCCAAACGGGAAGTGCAATCCATAATTCAAAACGCAGTAGGCTAGTCAGAAATATGGTGGATAAAAAACATTTAGATGGTTCCATAGAATGCCAAGTTAAAATAAACAACAACAACAACATTTTGACCAGTAGTCTACTGCTTACACCAGGGCTTGACATTATCACCCGCCAAATGCGGGTGTATTTCAGCAGTGGCGTGTAACAGTCACTCCTACTAGCCACTTTGATGGGTTGAATTTTATATACAGTATAATACATTTTTTCAATTGTAGTCTTTTAAAAAGGCCTCTGAAATAATAAACTACGTGCAAAATTTTTAATACTTATCAACACTGAAATATCTGAAACACTTCCAATACTCATTTTCCAAAGAATAGAGAGAGGATACCAGCTGCTTTCTCTCTATCTGTCTGACAGCGAATCTACACACAAACCCGCCTTCCCTCACTCACTTGTTTCATTTACTATGGATGAATGTTGTTGGTGTTACAGGACTTGAATTTCGGCGTCATATTGCGAGTATTGCACATTATTTTACTCTTTCCTGCAGATTTTGTGCTCACACCCAAAGAGCACGCGCATAAAGCTGCCTCTCAGTACTAAATTTAGTCCTTTTTCGCTGCTTATTGCACTTAAACTGTCAAATACACACAAAATAATGTCAAAATGCCGGTCTTTTCAAGTATTCATGTAAACACAGTCAGTTATGTTTTAAGCAAACTTAAACAATTGAGAAAGAAAACACATGTGTAACATAATAATGGATCTGTGCGTCAGGTCTTAAAGTAACAGCAGCCTAAGGCTGATCTTTTGCTCACATCTGACACAGATCGGAATTAGTTGCACACGTGTTAACACAAAAATCCACACGAGATCCGATTTTTTCGCATCCAATCTGAGCCACTTCCAAATGTGGTTTTAAATCCGATACATATCCGATCTCTGGACATGCGACCTACGTCTAAACACACATATCCGATTCCCATTGGAATTCCAAGCCATCACAAGGCGAGGGCGGCACGCTTGCTCATTAAAAGGTAGCTTTAATGTTGTATTATGAAGCAGACGTGCTTGTATGCACTCGCACTAAAAATTCGTAGCTTGAGGTGGGAACTTTATATGTCTAACGTTATCTATTTTTCCAGAAAGAAATTGCGCACTCACACATACATTCAGCAGCTGAATGTCAACCTTTGCCCGGTTAATTTAAAAGAGACAGCCGTGTTGTTGTTTTTTGTATAATCCAACAGCTTCACTGTAGCTACTCTCTCTCTCTCTCTCTCTCTCGCACACACTCTCTCCCTTGCTCCCTCGAATTCATAAAAATGTATTTTCCGGTCTATATTCAGTCAGAATTCGCGCTGCAATACATCCATGACACTGACAGCTGTTAACTTATCCATTCTGACAGATAGCTAATCATGGCCACTCGATGAAATATATAAATAATTTTAATAGCTAGCACGGCCATTCAAAACCTGAGGATCTACTATGTGCATGTAAAACTATCAATGACAATCATTTTGGGGCAGGAAGTAATGTAAACACAGATATCGGATACCAATCGCGTCTAAAGTCAATGTAAATACAGTGGCAAAAAAATTGGATGTGGTCAAAAGTTCGGATCTGTGCATTAAGACTTGCAGTGTAAATGCAGCCTAATATATCTGCTGCCAAATTATTAAACAATATAAAAAATATCTATATGGCAGTTTTTCCACAGAGTATCAATGTCAAAATTGTGCCCAGTGAAAATGCTGAGTGGCTAGTAACTTTGGAAAAACATTAGCCACAGTGGCTGTGAGCAAAAAAGTTAATGTCAAGCCCTGCAAAACCATTATAGGTTGTGAAACCTGGTCCTAGATAACAGAAAGGTTTTTTTGTAGCACTGTGCAAATATCTTTTTATATGTGAATTTAAGTGTGAATATGCAATCTATAGAAAGAAGATTAATGCTAACTTTTATTAGCTCCCCTGTGTTGTCCAACATTGTCCGGTATAACAGACTTTGCAAAGTTCTCCAGTTGATTTTTTTTTTTTTTGAAAACATATCGTTTGTCTTGTGTCATGTTTTGCAAAAAGTTTAAAAACTAAAACTATTCTTGGGGTTCTTTATCTCTGCATTTGAGTCACATTTGCTAGGGGAGGAGATTGCAGACATAAGAGCGTCTATCCATTTTGCCTACCCAACAACACTGAAGTTGCTAATTGCTGAGTCGTAATGGGAGAAAATGTACAGTCAGCTGATTCACAGACGGATGACAACCCAAGTGACTCACAGGTTGCCTCATCGTCAATTAAAAATCTCCCCCACGCAAAGTTAAGGAGTTCAGTAGAAACGCTTGGATCTAATATGCACTGAAAAACTCATCCAATAGTCATCTCCTTCAGCGGGTGGACAGAAGTGAAGTTACTAGGCCCATCCAGTGTAACCAGTTCCGCTTCTACTAGTCCTGGCAGCTAGTGAATTTAGGGATTGTAGAGATGCAGATTAAAATAAGAATAAGAACATCAGCAACATGAGTAACAACAGCAACCTTCTCTGCTGTAATGCTGACGGAAAGGCATATTTATGACTGGGAAACTCTGAGATCATTTTGATTCCCGAATTTCCGAGTTGAGCAGGCCAACATTTTTTAAATATGCCGGAAAAGAGAACCATTGCTGTACTGACTGTTGTTTTATTTTTTGTTTTTACCACAACACCTACGGTACATTACAGTCATGTATATTTACGTATATAAATATCCATTTCATATATATTGTATGTATTTTAAATAGCGAAAACATCATTTATTTGACCAAAATTCCAGAATCGTCAGCAAACTGACTATCTGACTATTCCGTTCTTAAGTTTGACGTCACGCGGTAGCGCTTCCGGGTCCAAACGCTCTATCTCATACCTCAAGAAAACAACAAACGGTGCTAATTTACACACATAATGTGGTGTAATACTACCAAAAAAATTATAATCATAACCTATCTCCATACCAAAATCCCAGATGGCCAGACAGTGATTCATCTTATAAATCGTTAATATATTAATGTCTGTGACGCTGTGAGCACGGAAACTGTTGTGTAGACTGTAAGTATTTTAAATGTTTAACTTTTTAAAATGTTAAATGATTCATATGAATAAATAGCGCTCATAAACGGCCGTCGAGATGGCATTCTCAAGTGAAACGAGCCGGGGCTTGGACCCAGAAATGGCGTTTCTTACGTCACGACTTAACAAGCGGATAAGATGGTGATTGTACACAATAGCAGATAATGTTTATGGTTGTCAACAAATGGGATGCTATATTTTATTTAAAGGTGGATATTGACTAAATATCTTCAGTACATTTTAGCTTTAATAAGATTTTCCCAAGAAATAGCCAAGAATAAAATTGATTCCTATCCTTTCCAACAACAAATCACTTGAATGTGACAAACTCTTTAGAGGTAGGAAATGTCCGATAAGCATGTGAAGTCAGCATAAGAACGGTCAAACAGGAAGATACTGTCTGCAGAGATGAGATATTGAGAGACTTGAGACAATGATTTCACCTGGCCAGACAATATCAGAGGAGTATTCACAGGGGTCAACACAAGATTTTTCCTGATTGGCCCAGTTATTCACATTTTTTATTTATAAATTATTCATATGATATATTTAAATGTTAAAATGGTTTCTTTTTATGTTTTTTAAATGCAACGCCTTGTGGTGCCATCCCAAAGAGGCACAAAATCACTTTCACAGACCATTACCTGGACTGTTTCCTCCTGGTGGAATGAAATGTCTAACTCAGCCCAAGCTTTTCTTTTTTGCCAACATTTGACTCGTGAATACTAACACTTACTATTAGGGTGAAGTGAAGTGAAGTGACATGTGGCCAAGTATGGTGACCCATACTCGGAATTTGTGCTCTGCATTTGACCCATCCAAGTGCACACACACAGCAGTGAACACACACACCGTGAACACACACCCGGAGCAGTGGGCAGCCATTGCTGCGGCGCCCGGGGAGCAGTTGGGGGTACGGTGCCTTGCTCAAGGGTCTCACCTCAGTCATGGTATTGAGGGTGGGGAGAGCGCTGGACATTCACTCCCCTCACCGACAATCCCTGCCGGACCTGAGACTCGAACCCATGACCTTTGGGTTACAAGTCCGACTCTCTATCCATTAGGCCACGACTGCCCATGGATGCACCAATACCACTTATTCCAGAACGAGTGTGATACTGATACTGATACTTTTATTTTTAGTACTTACCGATACCTTTGCATCTTTAATTTTTTTTTAAATATTGGGCAGAGAAACCAAAAGAATATGAATCAAATTAGTTGGCTTAGCAAATAGATATTTCCTTCAGTTGTTTTCATGCCTAATTATGCCTGTTAAAATGTATTGTAGGAGCTACTGTTACTTTCACTGTTCATGTTATTGCTCTATCAAAATTTATCTTTGATTTAATAGCACAGTGAATATTAAGAGCTGCTCCAGCAGGGCTCAAACAGTCCAGAGCAGTGAGTGATTTTCTCTTTGTCTTTTGTTTGTTAGATTAACATTAAGGACAAAGACAGCAGTATGTTTATTAGGCTGCTGTCACTTTAAGAGCTTCATGTATCCAACATACTGTTACACGTTTTCTTTCCCAACTGTTTACGTACACTTAAGACATAACCGACTATGTTTTACAAGGATACTTGCCTATACGGGCATTTTGAAATAATTTTGTGTGAATTTGTCAGTGAAGTTGTCGCAAGAGAACTCAAATTTAATTGGCTATTCACATGCTGTCTGAGAGGCAGCTTTCCGGGCACGCACTTCGGAAAAAAAACATCTTGAAAACGTCATATGATTACTGTACCGCCTTCCTGTAATAATGTATGGAACCACTCATTTTACAAAAATCATGTAACAATTTACTTGCACATACGATTTAGTTTTAATTCAGATATCGCACGTGTGCTGAGTGAACGATCAGCAATCAAGAGCATGCAACAGAAGTGCGCTCTCTCTCTCTTTACCATCTGTTAACGTTTGTAATATGGTCTTTTTACTTTATATGCTTTATAAGCTCATCAAGCTCATGCGTCTGTGCCACTGTGCGCTCAATCCACTCCACGTTTTCTTATCATAAATATTTAATCTGTTTAACATTCTATTAATTTGATACATCTCCTTCATACAAAATTATCTGATATATCCATTCTGCTCACTGTTTGCTCTATTGTCAGTGCTTCTTTGCTTTGTCAGTGCTTCCTATACTGGTATCAATTTTGAAGCATCCCTGCTTACTATTCTATTCTATTTCTATTTGATCTATTTATATATTTTTATTTTTAAAATAAACCATCACTTGGTTCTGTCAAGTGGCCTGAGACTTTCTCAAACTGGCCCGAGCCAGCAGGCCATCCTTATTGTTGAGCCCTCTTCCAAGGACATTATATCAAACACTCTAGTCCAGTGGTTCCCAACCCTACTCCAACTCTGCACCTAATCAAACACACCTTATTCAACTCATCAGCTCGTTAGTAGAGACTTCAAGACCAGAAATGGTTGTGTCAGATTACAGAGTGACATCCAAAATGTGTACTGTTGGGTGAAATCCAGGACCAGGGCTGGGAACCACTGAACCCTATTTATATTTGCCAGTATAGTTAAAGCCACAGCTCACTTGTTTTGTGTGCAATCCGGTCAGTGATGGTGGGGTCATGGAGTCCCCAGGTCACTTCATGGGTATCTAGAGATTTCTGCAATCATCAAATATAGCTATTAGTCTCACATCTGGCATCTTTAGTTGAATGGTCAAGTGAGAGGACCTAACTAGAGACTTGAAGATGTCTTTGATTACCTAATGTCTTCCACAGAGACCATCTTATCCACATCTAGACATCAGGAAGACCTTGGATGTGCTTGTTGGGGACACTTCTGCCATACCATTATTATGTCGCCAGAGGGCACTGTTGTCTGATCATTAACTAGTCCTTTTGGCATAAGTTTTATGATGGAAGTCATGATGGTTTTACATATTTTTGTTTTGGGTGAATTGTAGAAAGCTTTTTACCTTTGTTATGATTAAAGTTTCATGGTCTTGGAATATATCTACACCTCACTGACCCCATGAAAGTACCTGAAATTGCATATTGAGAGGCCTACAGTGCAGTTGCACTGACTGTAAAAACCTTCCTAGTAAGAATAAGCTTAAATCTTCAGTATGTTTATGTCAGAGCAGCCCTAGTCTATCTACAATTTCAGTAGGCTACAATGTCAAAATAACGGCATCAGAGATTTACTAAATGTGATAAGTATTGCAAAATAAAATATGTGGACAACTAAGACTGCTGAATTTCAGCATTACATTCAGAAAAATGTCATTTACAGGTTTATATTTTTGGAATGTCATTATTTTCTGCTGCTAAACATGTTTGTGATTCATTAAAAAAACATTACATGTCAGATTCTTAGAAGATTTGTAAAAAAACAAAAAACTAAATTCAAATTGTAAATAATTTCCTGCTTTTTACTGATACATTTTAAATTTGGTTATATATTTTAACCCATATTTAATGAAACAGTATTAAGTGCTATCAATTTTGGTACAGTTTGCTAATCTGAAAGCTAAGCAAAGAGAGAATACAAGATAATATGCATAGCTTGCACAAATTTTAGCTTACATAGAGAAAGCAAATCTATATATTAAAATGTGGCATAGCAAGCATAAACCTTTTAAATCATTAGCATTTCTTGTATTTTCATTCACTTGGATGGTTTGTGACACTAGTACAGTCATGAATGTGCTTTTCTTTTCTAGATGACAGTAATGCTAACTGTGGTTCTGCTGCTGATGGAAAGGTGAGACAATTATGGCACATTATATAATTATGTCATATTTGCAGTCTCCATCCCCTAACAAACCCCATCTCTTCACCCTACATGTGTGCAGCTGGTTCAGTCCATGGGTGTTGCGATCTACCGTGCTTTGGACTGGGGTCTGGATGACAGTGAGGAACGGGAATTGAGCCCTCAGCTTGAACAGCTCATTGAGTTTATGGTCGGTGGTCAGGACTGCAGCGAATCTAAACATTGTGGCAGTAATGCAGCTAAAGACGAGGGCTACAGTGGCCAAGAGGAGGATGAAGAAGAAGAGGAAGAAGGCACAGTGCATGGCATTCATACTGTTCAACAGGTGATGACGCTTTGTGCCCGCAGACTGGCAAATCCAACTTTGGCACCAGAGCACTATCAGGCTGTGTGTCGGGCACTTTTCCTGGAGACCCTTGAGCTTCAGACCTTCCTCAGCAGGATAAGAGATGCCAAAGAGGTGAGAAGCCATACTGATGGAACCATGGTGCTCACATGGGTTGTCTGTGATCATATTTCTTGTTAATGAATGCATCTTTAATAAAATATGAAACACTGAGATAAAAAAAGAAACTGTGGGGGGGCACTTATTTGTGGCCTATATAAGTGGGTTCTGAAATGGTGGGTCGCAAAACAAAAATTTATTACGTCATTCAATTCTGATCTCGTACAGTAGAGAAAAAAAATTATAAATGCAATAAATAAAATGCAATTACACATAACTAAACATATGCATAGTCAAAATAGCAAAATAAACAGCCTCACCTTTTAAAAGGGAGGAGAAAGTGTTTGTTTTTGTTATCACAGTTGTAGTGAAATTAGATTTAGAAATGAATTAGAATCCCTAGAAACAAATAAATGAGAAGTCAGGTAAAGACGGTGACAAAGAAAACCATGACCTATAAACTATACAGAGCATGCCAATGAAACTATTACACTAAACAAGACATGATAATGAAACTAAACATGACATGACCGTGATATTACCCAGGGTGACACGAAAGGCCTGGAGGGAGAATTGGCCAGAGGAGAACTGGCCCCCTCACTGAGCCTGGTTTCTCCCAAGGTTTTTTTCTCCATTCTGCCACCTGATGGAGTTTGGGTTCCTTGCCACTGTCACCTCTGGCTTGCTTAGTTGGACGACTTAGAACTGGGCTGAACCAGCAGAGATGAAGACGACCTGGGGCTGGACTGAACCAATGGCAACAAAGATGACTTGGGACTGGGCTGAACCAGCGGCAACAAAGGAGACTTGGGACTGGATGGGACCAGCAGAGACTGTAGACCATGAATTCAGCTGAACAACAGCTGAAATGCATCATTTTCATGTTATCACTGTAAAGCTGCTTTGAAACAATCTTTATTGTATAAAGTGCTATATAAATAAAGGTGACTTGACGAGGGCCAAGGTGAAGCTGGAGCATGTGTGACCGAGGTGGAGACGTGGGTTTGGCTGACCGTGGCCGGAGGACAATGGTGGAACTGGAGGGAAAGTGGAGCCCGGCGGAACCAGAGAGGTGGAGGGTCAAGGCGAAGCTGAAGATCTGGAAGTCCGAAGTGAAGCCAGGGCAGAGCCTGAGGAATGTAAGACCACATTGGAGCAGAGGGAGCATGGAACCAAGGTGGAGTCAATAGGTCGGAAGGCTGAGATGGAGTCCAGGGTTTGGAGGCTTGAGGTGGAGCTGAGGCATCAGACCAAAGCGGAGTAGATGACCGGGAAGCCCAAGGTGGATCTGAGCAGCAGGGGAGAGGCAATGAGGGAGGACAAAAGAGGTGAGTCTGAGGAACCAGATGGCTTTGGCAGAGGAGGAGGGAAAGGGAAGCTGGGTGGGACCATCCACAACAAAGGAGACTTGGAGCTGGGCTGAACCAATGGCAACGAAGGCGACTTGGAGCTAGGCAAAGCCAATGGAGACGAGGGTGACCCAGAGCTGGTCTGATTCAATCTCTGACTGGGCTGAACCAACAGAGACAAAGATGACTCAAGACTGGGCTAAACCAGGAGAGACGAAGACTTTGGACTGGGTTGAACTGGATGGCCTTGGCAGAGGAGGAGAGAGCCATCCACGACAAAGGACACTGGCTAGTTATTCACCCACTCCAGATATGCAGAAAAGCTCCCTCAAGTATCTTCCAAAGATAGACGTGCCTTTTAACGCTTATTGAGGCTGGTGTTGAAGAATACATAGAGTGAGCAATCAAAGTAATGAGTGAGGCATGCCAGATCTAAGAAGTCCCTTGTGTGATCCTCGAGGGAGCGCTCCTCCTGCTCAAGGAGAAGCAGGCGGACTCTTTTCTTTCTTTCTTATTATCTTGATCATGAGGGTTCGGTGTTCTGTGTAGTTTAGATCTGAAGAATGATGCATGACGCAGAATGACCGATACAAAGAGATTTTAATCAACACAGGGAATACACACAACAAACATTAACAACACCGAACAATAAACTGAGGGAACAGCTAAGACTTAAAGGTGCAATAGGAGATTGTCTTTAGAAAAAAATTTTGTTATGCTGGTTGAAAGTCTCCTCATATCCTGATATCACTATGTTAGGCGGTCTAAATGTATTTTTATAAATGTATATCAACTGTGGAAGGCATAGGACCATAAAATGTTCGTTCAATTGGACCGTTCGGTCCGAACGATCCGATTGCATCTGTTCCCTGTCCGTCAACGTGTGTTTGCATACCACTGCACAGCCTGTTCATGCAGAGATTATACGTCATCAGCGTGTTTCTTGTACACGGTGCAGAGTCAGCGCGAGAATGACAGGCGAACAGCACCTAACTTTCCTTCTGAACTGACAAGAAGTGGCACTGGAAAAGTATCAACCAAAAGAAAGAAAGTCTTAGAAAGGGCTATAACGAAAAAAATGCTGGATAATTAGAGAGCTAAAACGAATTAATATCGGCCTTGCTTTTCCATGCTGGAGACATCTGCGGGAGTCAAAGGGTCTGAAAGATGATGCCATGGTTGCAGTATTTCTTTTGGACAGGTAGGTACATGGTATGATTCGATTTTGATGCGATTTGATAGTAACGCATAATGTAGCATATGCAGTTTGTGCACCTTTACAAATTTGCTCAACAACAGCAGCACCAGCGTCTTATCGGGAACTATTATGTTTTCAAAGTTACGAGCAAACTACAACATCTACACCGTTGGTGCATGGATTGTAAGGCCACCACCACCAGATGTTTTGAGCATTCGTTTTTTAGTCTTTCTACAAACAATGGGTAAAACGTCTTGTTTTCTCCTTCAATGAAAATACCCTCAGCGTCCCTGCGGGTATTGTGCGTGTTGTTCTTATTGGTTTTGTGTTGTTCCTTCGCTTGATATTATGACAATGTTTACATTGTATTTTTGCTGAAATACTATAACCTTTCTGGTTATATAAACAGAGATGTGGTTTATTTGCTGTCACATTAGAAATATCCAGCATATACATTTGCTGCATCTAATTAGTTTTTAAAACATTGTTTACATTTGTTATTGTAGTACTGTTACTCATGGTACTGTAAAGTTTTCTCACTGGTGAATGACACATGGTGTAATCCAATAACGTTGTCTCTGGTCGTCTTACTTATGGTCTGTGCGCGTTCATGTTTTGGAGGAGGCGTGGCTTTGTACAGTGATTTGCAGGCAGGGTGGGACGTTTGCTTTCAATGCTAGCAGGCTAAAGTTAGCAATTTCCCAGAACTCCTACAGTACCTTTAAATACAAGTTCATTTGGAATGAGGAAAACAGAAAGAACAGGAGAACATGAATCACAAATTTTTTTATTTTTTTTTTTCAGGTAAATTTTTGGCTAGTCTGAGCATGAAAACATCAAAATTGAAAAGACAATTAGAATCCAATGATTTGACATAAATATACTGTAAATTTCAGTGTTTGATTTTAGGGATATTTTGTACAATATACCAGTGTTCTTCAAACTGTGGTAAAAACAAGGATTTGGTAATGCTGACAAAGGTTTTTTACATTATAAACAAAATAAAATGAAATGATTCATTACATTTTAATGAAAGATTACAAAGACATTTCCTGAAACAATATGCATTGCAATCATAAAAGAATAGTCACAATAAAACATCTAGGTTATGTATGTAACCCGGTTCCCTGAGAAGGGGAACGAGACGCTGTGGTATGGGGTTGACGCTATGGAAACGCTTCATGTGAGCTGGCGTCTGAAGCACGTGTCAATTCACTCCAATCTTGATTGGCTAACGCAGTCAGGTGACGTCACAGGCGCAGCAACAGGTTATAAAAGGGCGCCTAGAGAAAACGTCATCAGCTTCAGATTGTCTGAAGGAAGACATACGGCCATGCCTTAAGTATGGCAATGCGATGCAGCATCTCGTTTGCCTTTTCAGGGAACCAGTTTACATAAATAATCTAGACGTTCCCTTTAGAAGTGGACGAACTACGAAAGCACGGAGAAGCACAGAGAGCACATATCACTCCAACCTCCGTATTCCCAGTACCAAAGAGGTGACAGATGAGGGAATGAGACACAAGTGGTGAAATTGCCCATTCTTTTGTTCTGTATTCGCTACTATAGCAAAATAGGGAGAATACTGATTCCATCTTCATATCTTGTATTTGAGAGGGCAACAGAGAAAGAGTGGGATGCAAGTGGCGTGTCCTGAAAAGTTTGAAAACCACTGCAATCAACAATTTGGTAATGTTTGGTGTCACTTGATGCCCAGTGTAGCAATACCAGTAGAGATCCATTGGCTAAATGGTGTAAATTGTGCCCAGGCAACATGTTTATGTCTCATGATTTTTTTTCCAAACTAGTAAAGGGCAAAACCTGCAAACACACTGCCTATTTCATTGGTCAACTCAATCACGTGGTCACCTTTCAAGTAAAGTCTTCGTGGATTCAGTTCAGAGGTCAGAAATATCATGAAGGGATTCAATTGCGACAGATATCCATCAGGATGTTCTACCAACACTATACTAAGATTAAGGTTAGGGTTTAGGGGTTAGTATTTGTTGCAGTGTTGTGTAGTCAATCAGCCCTGTGATTGACATGACTTTAGAATCAGCTGAAGGCGGGGGTTTTTCTTAACTGGTTTGAGGATAAAAACACTCTTTTACGTCGCATAAAACACCACATTATATAGTTTTTGTGATAATTTAATATTCAAAGCTTCATACCCTCTTCGCTTATGTTCTGATAAGTATCTGATATTTTTCTGTAGATGCTGAAGAAGATCAGAACGGAAGAACCACAGAAGGAAAATTCCACTGCTGAGCTTGATGCTCTTCAGCACACTGACTGGGTAAAAGACATACTTATTATAACAGTAGTTGAAATGGTAGTTTCATTTACTCATATTTGTCTTTGTGATGCCCAGCAGTGTATGAGCTATGGTTAATGTAATGAAGAAAACTGTGTGTGTTTGTCTTTTGTTCCTTTAGGCTCGGCTATGGGTGCAGCTGATGAAGGAGTTGAGGCAGGGCGTGAAGCTCAAGAAGGTAGAGGAACAGCCCTTTAACCCACTGCCAACGGAGTTCAGCCTCACGCCCTTTGAGATGCTCATGCAAGATATTCGTTCACGCAAATATAAACTTCGCAAAGTTGTGGTGAGTCCATTCTAACTATGCTTACTCATGCTGGGGGCACTGAAAAGGCACTGAGGTTGCTGTAGTAAGCACATTTTAAGTGGTTTATCCCCAAATTAATCTTATCCTAACTAGGTAAGTAGACTATATGTGTGAGATTATGGCTTTGGAAAGCCTTTTAGCTGATGCAGCATGACAGTGATTAACCATTGCTTTTATATTTTATAATAACTATAATATAATGAATCTATGCCTCTTTTTCTTCTGCAGGTAGATGGAAATATTCCCACATGTGTTAAACGAAACGCTCACGAGCTGATTTTGGACTTTATCAGATCAAGACCCCCTCTTAAACCAGTTAGTCGCTCATAATATCTTATAACTAATGTGCAGTAACACCATGTCCTAACCAGACACAATACAATGCACAATACAAATACAATCTCTTACTAGTCACAATCACGACAAGCAGCAGGATACTTTGTTTGTCATTTGGTTTCTATTTTTGCAGTCTTGCACTGGGTAACATCCATCGTAACACTCCACATAACCGTTTATTCAAACAGTGACCTCTGCCCTTGTTTCAGAAATATTTTTCACATTTAGTTTCTCCATAAAGAATTCTATTCCATGTACTAAACCAACCAGATTTGAGATGATCAAAACATTACAAATACTGATTTGAAGCAAAAATGTATCTGAAAATATAATATATAAGATTTACTTGAGGCAATGAGCTGCTTAAAGGGCTAGTTCACCCAAAAATGAAAATAATGTCATTTATTACTCACCCTCATGTCGTTCCACACCCGTAAGACCTTCGTTCATCTTCGGAACACAAATTAAGATATTTTGATGCAATCCGATGGCTCAGTGAGCCCTGCATTCATAGCAATGGTACTTCCTCTCTCAAGATCCATAAAGGTACTAAAAACATATTTAAATCAGTTCATGTGAGTACAGTGGTTCAACCTTAATATTATAGAGTGACGAGAATACTTTTTTGTGCCAAAACCCCCCCAAAATAAAGATTTTTTAACAATATCTATTTAAAAACACTGCTTCATGAAGCTTCTGATCTTTATGAATCGAATCAGTGATTAGGATCGTGTATCAAATCGCCAAACTGCTGAAATCTTGTGACTTTGGCGCTCTGAATCACTAACTCGATTCGTAACACTTTAAGCATTGCAAATGAATGTAATTGAATCAAAAACGTAAGTACAAAATGAGTAAACGGTTGACAAAATGTCAATATGGCAAGTGTTTTTTGAAAAAATTCACATAATATAAATGTAGAAGTAGTCAAGAGATAGTATAAGGAGACTTTAATTATGTTATTCGCAGTGCTTGATAGGAGAGGGACATTCTTGTGCCGTTAATTACGTTTTTTTTATGGTAGCAGCGACTTATCTGATTGGTTGATCTCTCTTCACAATTACAGGTAGTGCTGTTTTTATCTCTAAATTTTTAAATGTTAATTTGGTCCCATTTTATATACCATTTTATAGGTGTCTTTAATAATTTAATATATAAAAAAAAAGTGATTAAATATAGGTACTTTACATGCAAGTACAATATAACAACATGTATGTGCAAGTAATTTGAATCAAATGCTGTTTTTGAATGTAAGTACATAGTACGTAGAGACACTTAAATATAAAAACAAAATTGAAAGCTTTTTTGCTTTTAGTTACAACAAGACAAACTAGAAATGTATCACATTGTGCCAGGTTTGGACACAGTGTAAAACTTCAAAACTGTTGTGTTTGATTGTGAAAATGTCATTTTTCTCAAACATATCAGTCTGCCTTTCCTTGAAATGGTGATTTATATTAATTATCATTGCTAGTATTGCATTCAGAGTTCTCTCTCTATTTAAATTTTAAGATAAAGGAAAATTTCTACAGTGTACTATTAACTGTTACACTGTAGCTGCTGCTTTGCTTTAGTAAATGATCCGGTAGCACTTTATTTTACAGTCCTGTTCCACATGTACATACTGTGTACTTATTATAGCAATTACAATAACTGGGTAATAACTAGGCACTAACCCTAAACCTAACCTTAACCCATGTAATTACCTTATATTACCAGTACTTTCTTGGGTAAGTACAATGTAAGTACATGTACTGTAAAATAAAGTATAACCAATGATCCTAAAACCTCTGAAGAGAAAGAAAGAGTGGTGTACAACCAAAATGTATGTACCGTTTTGTTTTAAGACTGTATTGATGTCTACAGGTGTCTGAACGAAGCCTGCCGCCTCCCCCTCAGCGACAGCAGTCGCTTCATGATCGAGTCCTGGCTGAGATCAGACAGGATCACAAACTGAAACCTGTGGAGCCACACAGTTCAAAGAGATGTATGTTAATCACATATTACTCCGGAAACAATACAATTTTTTAAAAACAGTGTCCTAACACTATCAGTCCTCCTTGACCTGTAGTTCTGTTCAGTCGTGTGTTAGATTACTCATAGCAATATTTTGTCGCTCTTCAGCATTTGGCTCATTACCATGTCTGGCACACACCTGCCAATGTGACATCAAATCAACTTCCTGCATTGACCTGTCAGTCGCAGGAGCAGGGTACCGCCCACCGTCCCGCATACGTGTTCTTCTAAAGGCTCCAACCCTGGAAGAAATGGAGGAGATGAATATATTTGAGGTGAGAGTCAGCATTTCTTCTATGATCTTGATCTTTCTACTACACACTAAAACATGCTGGGTTAAAAACAACCCAATTTGGGTTATTTGGTTGTTTTTGAATGTTTGACCCAACATGCTGGGTTGTTTTTATTGAACTCAACTATTAATTAAAAATTACTATATCGCTGGCTTAGAATTAACCCAAAATACGTTGAAAATTAAAATCACACACAGAATTACTGGAGTAACAACACAGGCAACAGTAAAAGGTGAACATTTATTAAGAATTAGTTCACTTCAGAATTAAAATTTCTTGATAATTTACTCACCCCCATGTCATCCAAGATGTTTGTTCTCTCTTCAGTCAAAAAGAAATTAAGGTTTTTGAGGAAAACATTCCAGGATTTTTCTCCATATAGTGGACTTCACTGGGGTTCAACGGGTTGAAGGTCAGAATTACAGTTTCAGTGCATCTTCAAAGAGCTCTACACGATCCCAGACGAGGAATAAGTGTCTTATCTAGCGAAACGAATGGTCATTCTCTTAAAAAAAAAAAAAAATCTATTAGTTCTCTTCTATTCCCTCATATTTCCCTGTAGTAAGCGCAGCGGTGTGTTGCCGAAATCTGAGCCGGTGATGGGCCGCTGTTCGGCGGGGAGCTGCGAACCTCAGACCGCTGCTCCGTGTTTCTCATTGCCGAAAGATATCGTGACAGGCTCCTTATATAACTTTCGCAAAAACAAACAGTACAGAGTTCTGAGAACATATTTTAATATTCAGTTTAATAATATTCTGCATTAAAAATCTGTTTATTCAAGGAAAGTTTCCATTATGCGAGACGACCGATGCTGACACATTTCATCCCTGTAATATTGCTCTTGCATTAATAAAATGATTTACAGCACTGTAAAGACTTTATAGGTGAAATAAAATGTATACAAACCTTTATTTTACCGACAAAATGCACCAAGTATTGGCGTTGAGAACTGCAGTCTCCTGACTAGGAAGCAAAAAGCCCACGCTCCGTGTAACCCATCAGTTGGGTTGTTGTAGTAAAGCCACCGCTGGGTTGTTGTGTCGGAGGGCGGGTGTATTATTTCAACAGTCCGTGAGAATGACCAGTCTAGGGTGACCAGACGGTGTTTGGTGCTCTGTCTCCAACTGGAGCTGTTCCCGTTTCCGAAATGTCCCTGTGGTTGGTTATCGGAGCAGTCGTGCAGTGATTATTTTCACCAACAGAGGGAGCTGTGCAGCTACACTGGATCGCGCGCGCGCCGCTACTTCATGAAGAACGTAAACCGGACTAGACCAGGGGTGCGTTTCCCGAAAGCATCGTTGGTGAACCATGGTCGTAAGTCCCATTGAACTCTAATGGTAACGACGGAACTTGCGACCATAGTTCGTTTCGGGAAACGCACCCCAGAGCGTCAAATATCAAAATAAACATCGTTATTGATATCAATGTAATACAATAAATTAAAATAATACTGTTTGTATGTGTTTTATAACAGGGCCTCAACTGGGTGCCGGATTGTTTTGCACGTTTAAACGTCTTCAAAAGTTCCACAGTCACAACGCAGCAATTTCCCACACACTCATCTGAACTATATTATCACGTGGTTAAGGTACACTCCGATATGAATAAATTAAAATTAAAATTAAATAAATAATACATTTGTGCTTAAAATGAGTCTAAAATGCAAATAATAGTTAAAAATAGTTAAAAGTTGAAAATTGTAATTACTATATATAGTAAAAAAAAAACAGCTTGTGGAAATGAAAATATTAAATTCAGTAATAAATGTTTTTTTAAATTTTTGTAATGCAAAATGCTTTTGTAAAGTCATACTTCTGTTATAATAGGCATTTTGTTTTGAACTGCCTGTACAATGGTTACTATTAATAGTGTAATAGTGTTTTTTTTGTTGTTTTTTTTGGTGAATTGTATTGGACCCAAAATCCTAATAATCAAACTAAATTATAATAATTTTAATGTAATATATAAGAAACCTAAAAACAATTAAAAAACAAAAAACATTCAAAAATTTATTGTCCCATTTTTTAATTAATAGATAATAACAAATGAGATTTTGGTGATATTTTGACCACTCAAATAGGAAATGTCCGCGGTTTCCATTTCAGAAATCTGGACAACTTACTCTAACCCAATGGCTGGGTAACACAAAAACTACCCAACAATGAAAAAAATAACCCAACAAAATTACCCAACAGGCTTAACCCAGAATTTTTCAGAGTATGTGGCAACAATGGTCATGGAGAAAATTTTCCAAAATTAAAAACTTTAAGTTGACTTTAAGAGTTGCACACCTTAACCAGCAAAACTACTTCTGATTCACGTGAGAATTTCACAAGCTGCTTTGTTGAAAACCCTGGTAGATCTCGCTGACTTGATTTGTTTGAATTGTATTTTTAATTTAAATATTTGCACCTCTATGTTTTTTTTTATGAAGGATGAAGAATCTCCAGATGGTATGGATATCAGACGGGTGGAGAGCTCTCCTACACCTCTCAAGAGAGATCGCTCCTTCTCTGAACACGACCTGGATGAGCTCAGAGGGGAAATGATGTCATCCCGCTCAGAATCACCTCAGCTCACAGGTGTCGGGCCCCTGAGAGGAGAGAGACCTCGATCACACACGCTGACGGGGGTCGGACCACCACACATCTATCAAGGTGAGACATAAGACGTAAAAGTTGCTCAACTAAATTTTTTTAACAAATATATAATTATATTTTTCAAAATAAACAAAGGGTGTCAATATTAAACTTGAACATATACATTTACACTACAACTAATAATGCTTAAAAACACAGTATTTATTTTATTAAAATCAATTCGTTTAGTTTAACTTAATTACAAGAACAAGACATGCTGAGACTTTTGTGAACACTTTTGTGTGATAAAAGGAAAGCAATTATGTTTTTGAACCAGTTAATTGAAATGAACCCAGTGCTCGAAGTGGGGCCGGTACGCAGCGGCACTTCTCTATTTTTTACTTTTGCGTACCGACGTGAAAGAGAGCTCAATTCAGTCCAGTTTTCTGTGTGCACACAGAAAGCCGCCTCTCGGATGTCAGCACACGAGTACTGAATTGAGCTCTCTTTCGCGTCTTTCTGCGCTTGAACGGACAAATACACACAAAATTATGAAAAAATGTCCATTTTGGGGAGTATTCACGTAAACACAGTCTTTTATTTCTTAAGTGAATGTACACAGTTGGGAGAATATCGGATGTGTCGGCCTTAAAGTGACAGCAGTCTAATAAACCTGCTGCTGTCTGTCTTTAATGTTAATCAAATAACAAAAGAAAAAGAGAAAAATCACTCAATGCTCTTGACTGAATAACATTAATAGCTTTATTAAAGGGATAGTTCACCCACAAATTAACATTCTGTCATTGTAAACTCACTCTTAAGTTGTTCTAAACCCATTGACTACCATCTACCATCGTGTAAGAAGAAAGAAAGAAAGAAATTTATACAGGTTTGCAGGGGCGCAGGAGACATTTTCAAAGTGGGGGGGACCAAACTGCGTTCTGGGGGGGGGGGGGGGGGGGGGGGGGGGGATTGTTCTCCCGCGGTAGAAATCGTGTTCCAGGGGGAGAAATGGGAACAGGTCTCCTCTCGTGCGTCCGCCCCACTGGGTCGCTGGTCGAGGCAATAATCACTTTCGTTTCACTTTCAGATATCTCTTTTATAGATGCCATCAATGCTTTTACCTTTCTAGATGTAATTGACCTGAGAGATCAGCCTCCTTACCTTAAAGTGTCAAATTTCTCGGTTTCTGAATGGACGGTTTGGCTTGATTGACAAGCGCTAACGTTCGGGCATGATTATATACCATCGACCTGTCCTAAAACATTAGCACGCTTTGATCGATTGTTTGGAGATCGCATGTTTCTCCATTCGAGAGCGCATTTCCTGTTCACATCTGCGACAAAACAGTTGATTATTTACGAACGAAAGCTCACAGAAACATGAAAATGGTCTAATTTGAAAGAAAATATCCTAAGTTAAAAGCCCTTATCAAAAGTGCGGGGGTCGATTTCGGTCTTTTCAAAACTGCGGGGGTCCTGTCCCCCGTGTCAACGGCGCGCCTGCAGGTTTGGAACAACTTGAGAATGAGTGAATGATGACAGAATTTTCATTTTTTGGGTGAACTATCCCTCTAAGTATTTTTTTAACATTAAAATATTGACACATCAGGTTCAAAAAAGTTTAAGACAAACTTTGATGTTGACTTCAGAAAGCCTAGGATGGATAAGAGCAGGGAGAGCAGCAATAACCCCCCCTAGAGTAAACAGAACAGAACCAACATAAATGTACTGCAGATATCATTAATGTTCAACAATTTAATGTACAACAAAATTCAAGAAAAATGAGTCTGATTTGAAGAGGAATATCAGAAGCCCGAGTCCTGACTGGATGATAGGAGGAGCTAGGGATGGAGGAGGGTAATTAGCTCCTGATCAACGCAATAGCTGCTGATAATAGAGAGTATTCACATGACGTCACCGTCGACTGTTATGACTGTGGTTACGCCCACTGAGTGGCACAAAGACAGAGTGGGAGCATTGGTTTTCAGCGTGAATGCCGCGAAAAACACACAAAACACATCCAAAACGGGAAAGAGCTTTGCGATTGATTGTACAAATAGATTTGACAAGAAATCTGAGGTATATTTTTACAGACTGCCGAAAGCTAAAGAAAAGAGAAGCAAATGGATCACTGCAATTCACAGAAACAACTGGACTCCAGCAGAGAAATGTGGAGTTTTGCAGTTATCATTTTATGTCAAAATGTTGAATTTTGAGGTAAAATCATACCCTATATATTGTATTGTTATATATTGTGTTGACAACTCATCAATTAAATATTTACCATCTTGAATAATTGGGTGTTTTTAAATAAACACTGACAAAAACTATACAAGTTTTAGGGCTAGATGATATATATATAACATTGAAGATCACCCAGATTTAGACCTACCCATATTGTAGTTATATAAAGCGTTCACAGGCAAATTTGCTTTATGTATTTCCCCATCGTCGAAATACGGCACATATAAATGTCTGGAAACACGATTCCTGGCTGCATGTCAGTATCCGTGGATTACTGGATCTTTAGTAAGTTGTAACAGGAACACTATCGAGTCCAACCTTTAGTTTAATAGTTTGTTTTATTCACGTTTTCGCAGTTTACCCTATTAAATCCAGTCATGCAGCAGCTCTTTTGCCACTCAGTCTGGCCGAGGGGTGTGTTCCGGCAGGAAAGTGACGTCAATGCATACCCTCTATACTGATGCACCTTAAGATGCTTGACTGTCTTTCTCTCTTCTCCACAGCCTCATTCCCTGGGTTTGACCGGATGCCCCCGTCCACCTGTCACTCCTTTGGCTCAGATGACAAAAGCAATGATGGAGCAGGAAGTGCTGCTGCAGCATCTCATGGGCTCTCTAGACATCAATGGATGGTCAGTTGTATTTTGACCCAGTTTTAAAGGAATATAGTGGGCAGCATCTGTGACATGCTGTCGATTACCACAGACAGTTATTTTCTTTTGTTTCTTAAAACGAACAGGAAGCATTTTTATCAAAATTTCCCCCATAGTGATCCATTGAAAGTGGCCTACATTATTGTAAAAAGGTTAGTTTTTGGTTAGACTGAAGGACCTGAGTCTTCCTCTTTATCTCCCTCCCACACAGGAGGAATTCTGTCATCCAGTCGACAGTCTGGCCTTGACAGTGGATGAGGTCATCAACGTGCGCCGGATACTTGTCAGGGCTGAGATGGAGAAATACATGCAGAACAAAGAGCTTTATAATAATCTGAAGAAGGGCAAGGTCTGAATATCTGTATGATTGATGGATAATTTGATTAACATCAATCCAAAACCCACTGAAAACAGTCTTTGTTTTCTTCATCTTTGTTTCTTAGATATGCTGCTGTTGTCGAGTAAAGTTTCCACTGTTTTCATGGCCATCCACGTGCCTCCTGTGTAAAAGGTCTCGGTTTAATTTTTAAAAATATTAAAATAAATATTATATATCATAAATCATAGAAAATATAATTTATGATATATANACTCAGATACAAATGTATAGTATAATGCAATGTAAGTCGCTTTGGATAAAAGCGTCTGCCAAATGCATAAATGTGAATTGTGAAATGTGAATAATAACTGGAACAAGGAATATTAACTTGATCTGATTCACTGTTTTGAACATTCACTTGTGATTCTTTCTCTTTTAGGTCTGTCTGTAACTCTTGTAGTGCAAAGGTACTAAATATTTATTTGTGTTATAATATTGTGTTAAATATTTATATGTATATAAAAGGTGGGGGGGGTCCCCAATACTATATTTCTGCAATACTGGAGGCTGCAGTTTCAGGACCGCAGTTTTTCGTGACAGCGCCACTAACCCCATGGAAATGATTAATTTTTAATGTTCTTTTCCAGATTATTTTTAACGTAAGAGCAGGCTTGACCATTTTAAAATTGAATGTGCAAGGCTTTCGGTGTCAGCAGTCTCCAGTTATTATTTAGCTGTGCAAAAAACAGTTCATTGTGATGATGGGTGTTGTAAACTGGCATTTGTTTTCAAATTATTTTAATTTATTAACATACTAATAAACACACTAGTTTGTAGAGTAATTGTTTTACCTTTTACTGCACTTTAAAGGTGGTGCAGAGGATCTTTTCGTCGACTGATTTTTTTAAATGAGCGCATGCGTAAGAACAACCCCCCTTCTTCACAGCTCTTTTCGAGGGAACGCCTCCCAAAACTCGTGCACGAGTATTGGAACACGAGTGTTTACCACCGGCATTCGCTAGCTAAAACATTCTTAGACTATGCTCAACATACAGCGATTGTTTCCTGCTCCTGAAGCAGATTTATATACTTTCACATGGAATTTGAACACCGACTGTAATCGCAGACTGAACGCAACTGGCTCTGACTGGACGCGTTTGAGCGCGATCAGTCATAAGTATCAATTTACATTCATAATCAGCCTTACAATCGTTAAGTGTGTGCGCGACTTAAAGCCGCGCACACACTTAGTGGATTCATTATGTCGGACTCACCGCAGGTAACTCATAATCTCCTGACAAAAACATTGCATGCGGCGCCTGTGGAGTGTGGAAAGTTACTGGAGTGCGCAGCCGCGCGTCTCTCACAAGGAACGTCATGGCAGTGATTGACAAGCCAGAGGGCCAATCGTTTATGCGATGATCGCGTAAACGATTGGCTGATGTTTTTAAGGCCCTACCTCGTGCACAGATGATGTATATTAATAATATTCCTTTCAGTGCACCTAATAAATAGTCTTTTATCAATTAGTAAAGAGAGTTTCAAGTAATATTGCAAAAATGTATAAAACAAAACATTCTATTTAGTACCTTTAAGTGTATCAGTCACACATCAGACGTGAAGCGCCACGGCTTATGAATTGAAATCTTGCACATACACAGAAAATAGTCTTTCTTTCCAAGAAAACTGAATTTAAAACCAGAATATAGTTGATCGTGTATTGAAACAAATTAGGTTAAATATTTCAAGAGGGTTACCAACGGGTATGTTTAGGGTTAGGGGTTGATTAGAACAATATATCAATTAAATTTATGCAATTAAACAACTAAATAATTCCAGAAAAATAATAAAATAAATACAAAATTGAATAGTAAGTGCTATAAAATAGTAAAAACTGCTAATACATACAAAATAAAACTAGGGTCCTAGAAATGCGGTCCTGAAACTACATCACGTTCCGGTTTAAATCGCATCTCAGGGGTGGGG